>WNWK01005528.1:0-119366 GCA_009830355.1 Cherax destructor | reverse complement strand
ATGGATCAGGGAATACCTCAAAGGGAGGCAACAACGGGTCATGGTGCGTGGTGAGGTATCACAGTGGGCGCCTGTGACGAGCGGTGTACGCAGGGGTCTGTCCTAGGACCAGTGTTATTCCTGGTATATATAAATGACATGACGGACGGATAGACTCAGAAGTGTCTCTATTCGCAGATGATGTGAAAATAATGAGGAGAATCACATCGGAACAGGACCAGGCAGGGCTGCAAACAGACCTGGACAAGCTCGACATCTGGTCTAGCAACTGGCTTTTCGAATTCAATCCCTCCAAATGCAAAGTTATGAGGATCGGAGAAGGGCAAAGAAGAATGCTGACAGAGTACAAGCTAGGCGGACAAAGGCTACAAACCTCGGCAAAGGAGAAAGACCTTGGAGTGAATATAACGCCAAGCACGTCTCCGGAGGCACACATCAACCAGATAACTGCGGCAGGCATATGGGCGACTCGCAAACCTAAGATTAGCGTTCCGTTACCTTAACAAGGAATCGTTCAAGACACTGTATACCGTGTACGTCAGGCCCATACTAGAATATGCAGCACCAGTCTGGAACCCACACCTGGTCAAGCACGTAAAGAAACTAGAGAAAGTGTAAAGGTTTGCGACAAGGTTAGTTCCACAACTCAGGGGTCTGTCTTATGAAGAAAGGTTGAGGAAATAGGACTAAGAACACTGGAGGAAAGAAAGGTCAGAGGAGACATGATAACGACATACAAATACCGGGGAATTGACAAGGTAGACAGTGACAGGATGTTCCAGAGGGGAACACGGAAACAAGGGGACACAACTGGAAGCTGAAGACTCAGATGAGTCAAAGGGATGTTAGGAAGTATTTCTTCAGCCACAGAGTAGTCAGGAAGTGGAATAGTCTAGAAAAGATATAGTGGAGGCAGGAACCATACATAGTTTTAAGACAAGGTATGATAAAGCTCATGGAGCAAGGAGAGCAGAGACCCAGTAGCGGACAGCGAACAGGCGGGGCCAGGAGCTGAGTCTCGACCCTGCAACCACAATTAGGTGAGTACAATTAGGTGAGTACACACACAAACACACACACATATATATACACACACACACACACACACAACACACACACACACACACACACACACAAAACACACACAAACATACCACACACATTTCAAACACACACACACAACACACACACACTCACACACACACACACACACACTCGACCCTGCAACCACAACTAGGTGAGTACACAGGCGGGAGTAACAACATCACATAGAGCTCGTGAATCTTTAGTGGTTTTGGCCCACCAGGGTCATTACAAGGATCACGAAAGGTGTCAGTGTCAGTGAACAACCTGGATAGTGAACTACAAGCTGCTCTAAATCTGTAAAGGGAGGTGAGGACTACAATTTATATAAAACAATTTGAAAGTGGAATCAGTGCCAGGAAAGAGGCTGGAGGCCTTGTGTCGGGTGTGGTTGGTGCCACAACCCTGTAACTGCCTAATGTCGGGTGCGGTTGGTGCCACAAGCCAGTAACTGCCTAGTGTCGGGTGTGGTTGGTGCCCAAGCCAGTAACTACCTAGTGTCGGGTGTAGTTGTTGTCACAAGCCAGTAACTGCCTAGTGTCAAGTGTGGTTGGTGCCACAACCCAGTAACTGCCTAGTGTCGGGTGTAGTTGGTGCCACAACCCAGTAACTGCCTAGTGTCGGGTGTAGTTGTTGTCACAAGCCATTAACTGCCTAGTGTCGGGTGTGGTTGGTGCCAAAACCAGTAATTGCAAATTCAAACAGAATAAGTGTGACCCAAGCCAGTGAGATAAGAAAAGGATAGATGAGTTAGTAGTAATAAAACAATCATAAAGTGAGGAAAAGAAAAAAAATCAAAAGGAAAATATTCAGTATTCTGGGGACTCTAGTGTTTTTCTGAAGCAAGGGTGCATAATAAGGGTTAATATTGTTCACCTGATAGCGTAGTGCAAACCTAGAGCGATTAGAATATTTATAGAGAAGAAGAAACTGAAGGGGAACCAGGGTGCCAGGAGTGGTGTCCAACGAGAATCATCGTGCAGCCGCACAGGCTGGGATCCCAACGACACCTCTGCCAGACGTGATGTACAAATCACCTTTTGAGGTTGCATGTTGTGTGATTAGCATTTGGCCTTACATCACTGGTAGCTGGAAGGAAGGAGGAGCTCACACGAGTGACCAGGAAGTATGTGAGTTGCTCAGCTCAAAGTTCAGGAAACTATTCAGAGTGTAGATAGAGAAGCGTCACAAACCGGGGAGGCAGAGTGCACCAGTAAGTGCTGGACATAATGCTACCGAGGAGACAGTGAAGAAACTCCTAGGTGAACTAAATACTCGAAGGCAGAGGTGCAGATAGCATCTCACCATGGATCTTGAGGAGCAGATGCACTGAGTGTACCACTAACGACAATCATCAATAAATCTATCAAAACAGAGCAACTGCCTGAGGTGTGAAGACAGCAAACGTAGACCCATTTTTAGAAAGTAGACAAACAGGCAGCACTAAACGACACACCAGTGTCACTGAGATTTATATTATGTAAAGATATGTAGAGGAATATGAGTAGAAGAGGGTGGAGTACATAGAATGGAACGGGGTCATACATGACAACGTGTGCTGGTACGGACGAGGTGTCAGAGTGGGGTACATGTGTTGAGTGGGGTTCCACAAGGGCAATTTCTAGGTCCAGTGCTGTGATAGATTCAGAGGAGACCCTGTTAACAGACGATGTGAAGCTTGTAAGAAGAATACAAGCAAATGAGTAGAAAGGTAAGCTACAAGGGGATTTGGAGAGGCTGCATACCTGGTCCAACAATTGACTCCTGGTGTTTACCCAGTAAATACAAAGTCATGGAGCATGAAGAAGGACAAAAGACCGCAGACGGAGTACAGTTTTGAAGGTCAAAGGCTGCAATACTCACTCAAGGAAAAGGATCTTGGGAGCTTCATACTGAGCACATCTCTTGAGGCGCACATCAACAAATAACGCTGCAGCATATGGTCGCCCGGTAGACTTAAGAATAGCATTTAAACATCTAGGTAATGAGTCATTCTCGACACTTCTTCAGCCTTAGAGTTGTCAGGAAGTGGAACAATCTGGAGAGTGAAGTACTGGAGGCAGGATCCATACATAGCTTTAAGAAGATTTACGATAAAGATCTTAGAGAAGTGAGAGATTGAACCTACTAGTTACTAGCGCAGTGGCGGGGTCAGGAGCTAAGACTCATCCCCTGCATCCACAAATATGTGAGA
Source organism: Cherax destructor (assembly GCA_009830355.1). Classification (NCBI taxonomy): domain Eukaryota; kingdom Metazoa; phylum Arthropoda; class Malacostraca; order Decapoda; family Parastacidae; genus Cherax; species Cherax destructor. The sequence goes on along the minus strand of WNWK01005528.1, from coordinate 116,089 downwards.
TGAGTGCAAATATGTGAGGTGAATACAAATATGTGAGGTGAGTACAAATATGTGATAGTGACACTGTTGTGGAAGCGAGATCCTTCGACATTAACACTCTCAAGGCCTTCACATTACTTTTTTCGCTCTATTGTGTTATTTCCTCAAGTTCTCCATAACGGAGAAATTGAAATTTGTTCTTTTTGAGCATCATTATGTTTTCCATTGCCCACTGGAAAACTTTGTTTATATCTGCTTGGAGATTTATTGTATCCTCTATGGATGACATCTGGCATCGTCTTCACAAGAAGACTCGTTGCTATGGTTTATATTTCTGTCTATGTCTGACACGAGGATGAGGAATAGGATGGGGTGAGTATTGTGCCTTGTTTTTCACTGTGGCAGCCTCCGACTTAAGTCTGTTTACCAATATTCTGTGTGTTCTCTTGGCTAGAAAGTGCATCCATGACCGCATCATAGTGGTTCAGTAGTTGAGAAAGGCAGGAGCGACCTGCTCTAATTCTATGTTGTCCTGGATTATGCAATTGTTGGGAATGCAAGTGGTTGGCGATTATGCTTCTTAGAACACTTTCAAAGATTTTTGTGATGGGGATGTTAGAACTATTGGTCCACAATTCTTTGCTATTAGTTTGCTGCCACCTTTACGGAGAGGGTCATATCCGTTGTTTGTAGAGACTGTAGGAGGACACCTGTGTTCAGGCTCCATCTCCATAGCATACGTAAGACACGTAAAAGAGGTTTCTAGCAGTTCTTGATGAATTCTGAGTTCCACGAATGTATGGGTTTGTTGACAGTGACTTTTTCAGAGTCAGAAATTTGGGATATATTTCGTTCGTTTTCGTTCGTTCGATATTCACCAGTACAAGGCCTGGCATGGGTCTTAATCATTAGATGACCTATCTGTTGTGTATCAGGTAAGGTGGAGTCGCAGTCGTAGCAGGGGTTCGTGGTCGCAGCTGCAATGACGTGGGCACTTCATCTTGACTTGCCAGTGCCTCTTCAGAGTACAATTCTTTGGACTCTCGAGACGGTGGTAGGAGGGTCACTTAGTCGCCTTTACAACTCCCAACATGCTTGCAGCGGCGTCTACGTTCGGAAGTGTTCACTGGTGTGGGTATTCCCTAACTCACAGCTGTGTTGCCACTTACCCAACCCCCACGGGGCTCGAAGGGCATGGTAGCTACAGTGGTGCAGTATACAATGTTATTCTGTGGTGCGGAAGCAGAACTACAGGATCCCTTTGGAGCCATACCCCAGCTCTGGGCCGTAGCCTGAGCTGTGGGGAGGCTCAGGGAATCCTCTTGCTGTATATTTTCTGCTGTTTCTTCTTTGTTGCACTCGGCATACACTGACAGGGTTTTGAGGCTCGTTCATGAAAAATTCATTTGGATAGTCGATCTTTAGTCTGTTACTGGCTTGCTAAACACAGAGTCATACTGAGACTTCAGTATCTCACTCATTTCTTTGTATTTGGCATATAAAAAGATGTTCTGAATTTCTTTTAATTTCATTAATTACTTTAGCTCCTTCTGTCTCTCCTAAATCTTGTATGAATCATTAATCTTAAATAAACTTCATTAATGATAATTCACTATTCTTGTATCTCTCCACATAATTTATATTTACTAAGTTTTTCTCACTATGTATCAGTACTTCCATCATTTCATTACATGGAATAACTCTAAACTTTCAGTGAACATTGGAAACATGTCAACCCCAGCTGAGGGATTTGTCTCAGCAGCCTAACACACTTCACTGTTATTTTTTCCTGGTGTTTTATGACGCGTATTTTATCACTACGCTATACACTTGTTATCACAATGGTTATACACTATAATTTTCAAGGAACACTTTTCTTTGGCTACGCTATAATGGAATTATTTTATTCACTGCTCACAGACTTGGGTTATAAGCCTCATAGCTATAACTGATTCCCTTAAAGTTCCATTTAATTAGATACTGATTTCCCAATGATGGGCAGTTTATTTTTCTGAATTAGTCTACTCTCTTCACCACAGTTACACTATTAATCTATATTTTTGCATTTACCACTCAACAGTGAAACAAGTTCAACATTTACAGCACTTGCCTCTTACGGCAACACTTTCCCAACGACATTGGTTTAAGTTGGGTCCTTAGCACCTTCAATATTCTGTATAATTTTCACTTAAAAAGTCCATGGATCACGTATGTCCTGTTCAAGGCCGACAGTATAACCATTCACGACATCACTGTCATTGACAGATGCATGTCACAGAAGTGCTGCTTGTAAAATAACTGAAGTATAAGTTCTGTGGTTGAGGGTTGCAGCGAAGGACCAGCTATATAGAAGGACTACTGTTTGAGTCCCTCTAAATTCTTCATTCAGTATGTTCTGTATGTCGTTCCTAATAAGCCGAATTTATGGATTAAGAGATATATTTTTGTAAAAAAATATTTTGGCACCAAACCTAACTTAGAAACCTAACCTAACCTAACTCATCTTTGGTCAATCTGAAAGATTAACTGAAGATTTATTGGTGAAATCTGAATATTAGTTTCCATACAATAACTTCTAAATGCCTCTTCGGTTTTCCATCAAATTATCGAAGCTAATATTTAAGTGCACTATAAACAAGTGCCACACTCTGCACTATTCCAAACACGTGTATCGAGGATCAGGGGACTTGGAATACGGGGATATTTTTCTCGAGTAGTATAGCCAGTGAAATAAATTCATTTAGTTAATCTTTGGTTAGCCAGCATAAGTAAGCCAGTCAACCGCCACTTTTATTGAATATTTTAGTGAGAAGAGAAAGTTCACTCTACCAAGCTTTTAATTACAGATAACCTCTTGTGTTCTGACCACTACTGTCTGCTGTTTGTCTTGTGTTCTGGCCACTACTGTCTGCTGTTTGTCTTGTGTTCTGGTCACTACTGTCTGCTGTTTGTAGTGAGTGAAAAGTTTGTTGTACTTCCCTTGGGGAATTCAAAGGTATTTTCCTAACTGTTTTTTCTTATTAAGTATTATTTCCCTGTTTTTTACTACAAATTGTTTTTTTGTGTCTAACTTTGTCCCATTTGTCGAACATTTTAATTTGTCAATTTTATTAAAAGTTTTGAGAAGAGACTCTTTACTCCATTGATTTAATTCATTTTGGATAAATTATTTCCTGGTGGTAATTATCTTTATGCATAGATTTAATTTTTTTGAGTCTTGTTTCTTTTTTTTGCAGTTACCGTATAAGTTACTAGACGCTTTATTTAAGTTTTTTTAAAGATTTAATTATTGTGCATAACCCGCGCACAGGTGAACGAAACTTAAGACGACATTTGGGTCCGACTTGTACCATTAATTGACTTATTAATGACACAAGTCAGACCCAAACGTCGTCATAAGTTCCACTGTCCTGTGTCCTGGTTCTCTGTGTATTGTTGCACTCACTATTGTGCCTTTTCATTCTTGTTATTGCAACAACGGCGTTGAGAGGATTAGCTTACTGGGGGCTAACGGGGGTAGGGCTTACGTGGGGCTTAAGGGGGCTAACGGGGGGCTAGCTGGTTGAACCGGTGGCTAGACAAGGTCATTTGTACTTGCAGAGTAAATACATTGTTGTTACTTAGACTGTATGTTTGAGATCAATTAAAATAACAAAGTTTTCTGAAGATCCATTTTTTTTCACATTTTATAAGAGCGAAAAAACAAATACACGGATCAAAAAATATAAACAATAATTACATAAATTACATCTAAATATAAGTTGCCTTTAAAATAATGTTTTTTTATTAGGATAATGATAAACAGAAAGCTTATAATAATTATAATAATAATAATAATAATAATAATAATAATAATAATAATAATAATAATAATAATTGTACTACTATTACTAGCAATAATAATAACGAAGATAATAATAATTATAATATAATCAAATTAAGCGCTAAACTCAAAAGGGTCAATGTAGAGGAAGACCATAATAGATTGGCTGTAGTGTGGTATGAGAGGCTCAGGATAACTGGAAGGCTACAGCAGTGTGATTCTTGTGTTGTTATAATGCCATCAAAGTTCAGACTCTTGGCTCTTCTCGAATTTATACATGTAGCTTCAGTATTTCTTGTTATGGTATCACAACTGCTGTTCCCCAGATAAATTTTATGTCAGTCGCCGGCAGGAAAACCTACGTTCAATTGCTACAGAATTAACTGTGATGTTCCACTTAATGAAGCTCAATACTTGAATTTTCCTCTTAAACACCACAGTTAAATGTCTACCTCGTAAAAACTTTTGCTCAAATTGTCTTTGACGGGAATTGTAGATTTCCAGCAGAAATGATGATGTTCCTCCAAATATGACGGACTTTAAACGATTCGATCTCACTGAACTTTGAAGATCATGCACGGCCTATGGCATCTGTGCCAACTTCTTGTATGCCAACTCTCAGATTAGCCTTGGAAATATCAGCCGAGTAGGCATATAAATTTATGTGAAATTTCATGAGAATGTCTCCAAGGTTCTCAGTGAGGAGCCTCATCATCAGACAGTGGTAAAAGCTATTTACTTCTCCTTTCGCACGTTTACTGCAGTGGTATACAACACGAAGTAGTCTTCCACTACTTCCATCTGTTCAGATCCTTTTGTAATCCTGTTTGGTCCTCCGTTTGAATTCTCCTCATTAAGTTGACATCGTCTACAAACAGAGACACTTCTGAGTCTAGCTCGTCTGTCATGTCATTCACATATGCCAGAAACAGCACCGGCCCTATGACTGACCCCTGTTTAACCCCGCTTGTCATAGGCGCTCACTCTGACACCTCGCCTCGTGCCATGACTCTTTGCTGCCTTCCTGTCATGTATGGTCTGATCCATTGCGGTGCCTTCCCTCTCATATTTGCCTGGTCCTCCAGCTTTTGCACTTACCTCTTGTGTGGAACTATGTCAAAAACCTTCTTAATCTACCCACCCCTCTCTCTCTTTTCTTACTGCTGTCACCTTGTCTTAGAACTCCATGTGTGTGTGTATGTGTGTGTGTGTGTGTGTGTGTGTGTGTGTTTGTGTGTGTGTTTGTGTGTGTGTATGTTTGTCTGTGTTTGTGTGTGTTTGTGTGTGTGTATGTTTGTGTGTGTGTGTGTGTACTACTCAACTAATTGTACTAACCTAGTTGTGGTTGCAGGGGTCGAGACTCAGCTCCTGGCCCAGCCTCTTCTGTGTGTGTGAACTCACCTATTTGTGTGTGTGTGTGTGTGTGTGTGTGTGTGTGTGTGCACCTACCACATGAACGTTCAGTATTCTTTTGAGTGTCTCAGTTATCATAAGGAAAATAACTGAGTCGCTCAGAGACTAAATTACATGAAAATACGTAGTACCCACCCTGAGCCACTGTCATCTCTGTTGCAGCAGATACTGTTACTGTTCCCTGAAAACTGTCTTATCCTCCATGGTACACAACGGAAGGATGGCTCCTCCAGTACTGACTGAGTGAGGGTTGGCAAAACCAGCTGTTTAGAGAAGGGTACTAGTAGTGCGAACTTTCTTCAGATGACAGAGGTGTCGGGCAAACCAGAAAGAATGCTAAAAGTCATACACTGTCTCCGGTCATACATTAACTCCGGAAATACTTCCGCCATCAGAGGCAATGTCAGAGGATATCGTGACACTGCCTGGGATAATTCAGTTTACATCGGATGGTGTGACATGACCACCGCAGCACTAACTACGCAAATTGAAATTACTTTAGAACTGGGCTGATAATGGACACCTTTCACTCTGAATCGGAAATGGATCTCACAACAGGAGGAACTTTTCACTCTAATAAGGTCAAATAAAGAGAGAGAGTTGAAGGTGAAGAGTGCACCAAGAATCAAGCCAAACGAGGAAACAAGAATCCTTTTGTCAGGACAAAGAAAACTTTAGAAGAAAAAAGACTCAGATACGTCAAAAGGACACCAGTAATTTTTTTGTAGCTCAGGATGATAAAGAAGTAGAATGTCCTACCCAAAGAAATGGTTGTAATAATTGGTATGATGTAACGTTCATCTATGTAAATGTTTGTTGAATGTTTAATGTTTGTTTGATTAATGTTAGGTTTGTACTGTGGTAGTAGGTGACACTTGCCATTGCTTGTCAGTGGACGACAAAGACAAGAGCGCTCTGCTTAAATAACTATGGTTATTTTATATATTTATGTCAATTAAATTTAACAACGAAGTGGTCTGGTTTTAGCTCTAACTGTTCTCTAACCTATCTGAGCTTAGTTACTTGCTAAAAATAAGCGAAAGTGGCTTAGTCTTTTGACTCCCTCCCAATACATCGACCTCTCCGAAAATCTCATTCTGTCTATACCAGGCTGACGAAGGAAGACTCACTCATGGGGAACCAACATTCATTAAATACCAAGCCACAAAGCCTTAAATACGGCCCGTAAATATTTAATTTATGGACTCTTGTTTTCAAGAGTTTTTGTTGTCCAGTGTTATTCTTATATTGTGTGAATTATATCCAGTGTGGCCTCTGTCGTGTTTAACTACATTTTTTAATTAACCTCTGTGAGCAAAGCTCACTGCACGACTTTCCTTCAGAGTATCCCTGAACACCTCACATGTAAACACAGACTTTACGAAATATATTCTTAGTGATACTTATTTTCTATGCCATATCAAGTGTAGACGTAATCAGAGAGAGAGGGAGAGGCGTCTGAAAGCTAGGTCATCAGTGCATTTAGGCTGGGTTCAGTATTTGGCACCTAGCCGCCTAGCGCGTAATTTGAATTTAAGATAGTTTATCCTTGTAGGTATTTTAACTATTAGTCTGCATTTTAGACTTACCTAGTTGAAGGCTCTGTCATATCTAGACAGAAACTGCACACCGGTTGAATTAATGCAAGACCATGGGAAAGATTTTGTCAAATATTTTGTAAACTTGTAGTAAATTTTTCACAGTTGGGATGTGGAATTACATTGTGTTTATTGAGATTATTTTTACTGCAGTAAAAAAAGGAATTTCCATGTTTGGTTTTAATGTCTTTCCCTGTACTTCAGTAATTGATTTTAAGGAATTTAACCATGAGCTGTTTATCTGCAATAGTCCATGATAGGGAGGAATAGGCCAGTTGAGAGGCTTCACCAGGAAGCCACCCACACACAGACACGCACAGACACACTGGAGTATGCAGCACCAGTTTGGAACCCACACCTGGTCAAGCACGTCACGAAATTAGAGAAAGTGCAAAGGTTTGCAACAAGGTTAGTTCCAGAGCTAAGGGGAATGTCATATGAAGAAATTCTAAGGGAAATCGGCCTGACGACACTGGAGGATATTAGGGTTAGGACAGACATGATAACGACATACAAAATACTGCGGGGAATCAACAAGGTAGACAGTGACAGGATGTTCCAGAGAGGGAACGCAGAAACAAGGGGACACAACTGGAAGCTGAAGAGTCAGATGAGTCAAAGGGATGTTAGGAATCATTTCTTCAGTCATAGAGTAGTCAGGAAGTGGAATAGTCTAGCAAATGATGTAGTGGAGTCAGGAACCATACATAGCTTTAAGACGAGGTATGATAAAGCTCATGGAGCAGGGAGAGAGAGGACCCAGTAGCGATCAGTGAAGAGGCGGGGCCAGGAGCTGAGTACCGACCCATGCAACCACAATTAGGTGAGTACACACACACACACACACTCACAAACACACACACACACCCACACACACACACACACACACATCATGTTTTAGAAAAAAAAACACAGTCACATGCTTCATAAAACATTGGTACGGTCGTGGAGAAAATTTGATCACACGCAGCAGAGAATTTAGGCAAACACGTTGTATGCTGGTAGTGACCCACTTGCCAGGGAAGGTCACACCGTGGATACAAGTTGTATGCTGGTAGTGACCCACTTGCCAGGGAAGGTCACACCGTGGATACACGTTGTATGCTGGTAGTGACCCACTTGCCAGGGAAGGTCACACCGTGGATACAAGTTGTATGCTGGTAGTGACCCACATGCCAGGGAAGGTCACACCGTGGATACACGTTGTATGCTGGTAGTGACCCACTTGCCAGGGAAGGTCACACCCTGGATACAAGTTGTATGCTGGTAGTGACCCACATGCCAGGGAAGGTCACACCGTGGATACAAGTTGTATGCTGGTACTGACCCACTTGCCAGGGAAGGTCACACCCTGGATACAATTATAAAATAAAATTCAACAGACAATAATTAAAACTTTATTCTATTTTGTAAACTTCAGTTTGTTACATAAACAACGAATAATTTTAATTACTGGACAATATTTGCAGCGTTCGTCTTAGTTATGGCGTAAAATGATTCTGCAATTTGACGTATCTCCCGCCTCACTTCACTTTTGACGTACTTCCCGCCTCACTTCACTTTTGACGTACTTCCCGCCTCACCTCACTTTTGACGTATTTCCCGCCTCACTTCACTTTTGACGTACTTCCCGCCTCACTTCACTTTTGACGTACTTCCCGCCTCACTTCACTTTTGACGTACTTCCCGCCTCACCTCACTTTTGACGTACCTCCCGCCTCACCTCACTTTTGACGTACTTCCCGCCTCACTTCACTTTTGACGTACTTCCCGCCTCACCTCACTTTTGACGTACCTCCCGCCTCACCTCACTTTTGACGTACCTCCCGCCTCACCTCACTTTTGACTTACTTCACGCCTCACTTCCCTTTTGACGTACTTCCCGCCTCACCTCACTTTTGACGTACCTTCCACCTCACCTCACTTTTGACGTACCTACCCCCTCACCTCACTTTTGACGTACCTACCCCCTCACCTCACTTTTGACGTACCTCCCGCCTCACTTCACTTTTGACGTACTTCCCGCCTCACCTCACTTTTGACGTACCTCATGCCTCACCTCACTTTTGACGTACCTTCCACCTCACCTCACTTTTGACGTACCTACCCCCTCACCTCACTTTTGACGTACCTCCCGCCTCACTTCACTTTTGACGTACCTCCCGCCTCACCTCACTTTTGACGTACCTCCCGCCTCACTTCACTTTTGACGTACTTCCCGCCTCACCTCACTTTTGACGTACTTCTCGCCTCACCTCACTTTTGACGTACTTCCCGCCTCACCTCACTTTTGACGTACTTCCCGCCTCACCTCATTTTTGACGTACTTCCCGCCTCACCTCAGTTTTGACGTACTTCTCGCCTCACCTCACTTTTGACGTACTTCTCGCCTCACCTCATTTTTGACGTACTTCCCGCCTCACCTCACTTTTGACGTACTTCCCGCCTCACCTCACTTTTGACGTACTTCTCGCCTCACCTCACTTTTGACGTACTTCCCGCCTCACCTCACTTTTGACGTACTTCCCGCCTCACCTCACTTTTGACGTACTTCTCGTCTCACCTCACTTTTGACGTACTTCCCGCCTCACCTCACTTTTGACGTACTTCCCGCCTCACCTCATTTTTGACGTACTTCCCGCCTCACCTCACTTTTGACGTACTTCCCGCCTCACCTCACTTTTGACGTACTTCTCGCCTCACCTCACTTTTGACGTACTTCCCGCCTCACCTCACTTTTGACGTACTTCCCGCCTCACCTCACTTTTGACGTACTTCCCGCCTCACCTCATTTTTGACGTACTTCCCGCCTCACCTCACTTTTGACGTACCTCCCGCCTCACCTCACTTTTGACGTACCTCCCGCCTCACCTCACTTTTGCTTCATGTCACCTGCACTCTCTACAGTATTTATTATCGTGTTTTGGGTTACTCTGTGTTAGGACTGAAGAAACCACTCGTGGCGAAACGTTTCCTTTAATAAATGTCCTGAACACTAAACAAATGTATTTTTTCCACAGTTTGTCTGTATCGCCATACCATTTACACCCTAATTATTGATAATCAAAATTAAAATATATTTGACTGGACAACAGTGAAACTTAATCTCAAGTTAAAATTAACTCATCACGTAAGACATTAGTAACATTTGAGGCTCTGTGTTACTTGTGTAAACTTGTATACACCTCTGAGGAAAGCCTTGCATCTCTCCGCTTTCATCAATAAACAAAAATCCTACACATCATGTCTTCTTGTTAGGAGGAGTCAGAGCGCATGAGTTGTGCTCTCAATGTCCCAGTGTTCAACATACACAAGGTATGTGTTGCATGTTTTCTGTCACATACACACATCCATATTTACATTCTATTTCCTTTGCTCTGTTATAGTAGATCTCTGTTTCGGATTATCATGAACAGATGAGGATGACTGAAGAGTGCAGATAACTTCTGCTATGTTTGTGAAGAGCATAAAACACGTGATCATCGATAAAGCCTAAATCGTGTCAAGATTTCGTACAAACAGTAGTGTTCGGATCTGTGGACTGACACATTAGTTGAATGGGAAACGTACATCAATGTCAATTGCTGTCTCAGTAGTGTGGCGAGAACCGAACAAGCAGCTGAATGACTGCATGGTAAATGTGGCTGGTTTCTTGAAAAAAACAAGAGCAAAGTAACATATTTAGACTGTGAGTCAGCATTAAAATCTGAGTCATATACTGAGGACACTGCTATATCTGTTGCAGGTGTTACTGGTAACACTGAACGTGATAGTTGTGAAGAAACTGACAACACTGACCATCATTAACCAACAGAATCTAAGACTCTTACAAGAGTCTAACCTATTAGGAAAAGAAACAAAAAATGCACTCCATGCTAGTTTGACGGCATTCTATTAAAAGGAGAATGATGTAATTCTGCATTGATGTGAAAGGTCTCTTGAAGGAAGGTAATATTCTTCACAACGACAATGAAAAATTATCTGTGCTATTGGTTGATGTTGTGGGATTAAAGGAAACATGAGAGGCCTTGGAAACTCTACTCAGACTAACTAGACACAACCACCACAAGCAGAATTTATGTGGGAAAATAAATGTAATAGGGTTAATAGTAGAATTAGGCTAATATAAATTACGTATTGCTAGGTTAGGTTAGGTGAGGTTTCAAAGTTAGGTTTGGTTAAAAACTGTTTTTACACAATTTTCAATTAAAAATATATTTATGAATCTAAAAAGGATTTTTAATGAAGTTCGGCTTAATTGACCACCAAAAAAGTCTTGGTGAGTATAATACAGCACATCTCCTGAGACATCAATCAGATAACTGCTGCAGTACGGGGGCTGCAAACTAAGAATAGCGTCAATACCTCACCAAGGAATCATTCAAGACTTGTATACCATAACGTCAGGCCCATACTGGAGTATAGCACCAGTTTGGAACCCACACCTGGTCAAGCACGTCAAGAAATTAGAGAAAGTGCAGGTTTGCAAAGACTAGTCCCAGAGCTAAGGATTGTCTCGAAGAAAGGTTAGGAAATCGGCCTGACGACACTAGAGGACAGAGGTTAGGAGACATGATAACGACATATAAAATACTGAGGAATAGTAAGGACAGAGACAAGATGTTCCAGAGGGACACAGAAACAAGGTCACAATTGGAAGTTGAAGACTCCTTGAGTCAAAGGGATGTTAGGAAGTATTTTCATATAGAGTTGTCAGAAGTGAATAGCTTGAAGCGACATGTGAGGCAGGAACCATACATAGTTTAAGACTAGGTTTGATAAAGCTCATGGAGCAGGGAGAGAGGACCTAGTAGCAATCAGTGAAGAGGCGGGGCCAGGGCTATGACTGACCCTGCAACCACAAATAGGCATAGAGAACCTGCTGCAGCATACGGCGTAACCTAAGAATAGCGTCAATACCTCACTAAGGAATCATTCAAGACTCTGTACACCATATACGTCAGGCCCATACTGGAGTATGCAGCACCAGTTTGGAACCCACACCTGGTCAAGCACTTCAAGAAATTAGAGAAAGTGCAAAGGTTTGCGACAAGGTTAGTTCCAGAGCTAAGGGGAGTGTTCTACGAAGAAAGGTTAAGGGAAATCGGCCTGACGACACTTGAGGACAGGAGGGTTAGGTGAGACATGATAACGACATATAAAATACTGCGAGGAATAGATAAGGTGGACAGAGACAAGATGTTCCAGAGATGGGACACAGAAACAAGGGGTCACAATTGGAAGTTGAAGACTCCTATGAGTCAAAGGGATGTTAGGAAGTATTTCTTCAGTCATAGAGTTGTCAGGAAGTGGAATAGCCTAGAAAGCGACATAGTGGAGGCAGGAACCATACAAAGTTTTAAGACGAGGTTTGATAAAGCTCATGGAGCAGGGAGAGAGAGGACCTAGTAGCAATCAGTGAAGAGGCGGGGCCAGGAGCTATGAATCGACCCCTGCAACCACAAATAGGTGAGTACACACACACACACACACACAAAACACAGAAAGGAAACGTGACATGACGGATTGGATAGATTCAGAGGTGTCTCTGCAGACAATGTGAAACTAATGCGGAGAAATCAAGCGGATGAGAGTCAGGTAGGACTACAGAGGGATCTGGACAAGCTGCAAGCTTGGTCCAGCAACTGGCTCCTGGAGCTGATGTACGGTTCGTTCGTACTTCTAACGGCTGCACCACGGCTGTTAACGTGATTTCCAACCTCTGCCCATGTGATCTGGCATTAGCCAATGATAGGCCTGCCTTTTGAATGCCTCAGCGCCGGACGGCCTAGTAGTCAGTTACCATCCAGACTCAGTGCAGGACAGACGGACACAGGCATAGGCTCTCAGCTCCCATATATCCAACGCCTCATTAAACGCTACCAAAACCCAAGCTCATCGTCTGTTAATATTACCAAATCTATGAAAAGAACCCCACAACACAAATGGTGGCAGCTCGTGGGCGTAGATTTTGAGTATTTTGAGCGGAATTGAGAGAAAGAAGAAGCCGGTGTGAGAGAGTACCGCCGCGGGCGTCAATATCAACCGTCGCCAGCGACTCACCTTCCCCTCACCTGTGTCGTCATCCAAGACTCTTCTGAAGCAGTGTCTCCAGTCTTCTGGCTTCTAATTGCAAGTAAACCTCCGAAGAGTTGATCTGGGTTTTGCAATTAAGCCAACAAGTAAGCCAGTTTATGGGAAGAGCCTAAGCCAGCCTACAGTCATCCAGTGTCTCCTGCCATCCACCCAATTCTTCCCTGCTGTGTGCAAGTAAGAGAATTCAGGTTCACAGTCCAGAGAGCTAAGCCAGCCTCTTCCAGAAAGCCAGTTATACAAGTAAGCCAGTCGTTTCTTCAGCAAGCCAGTTCCTTGCAGTATTGTCTCCAATCGCTCTGTGCTACAAGTTGGACGCTTGTCAGAGTGTTATTCACCATTCCTGTGGCTTATTGTACAAAAAGCCACCTGGGTTAGAGGATTCCCGCTGCCGTGAGAATTAGTGTACTGGCCAAACGCCGTGACGTCATCTCAGCGCGGGTGTCCCAGCGAGTCGAGCAGCCGTGACGTCATCCCCGCGCGCGCCACTCACCACCCACGCTGCTGTAAACAAAACAAACCACCCGCTCACACTTCCACTACCAGCCAATACTTTGTGGTATTTTCTACCCTATCTGGGGTACCAGCAGCATTGTTTCTGGCTCACATAGCAAGTCGAGAGTGTCCTCCTTCATCCCAGAGCGCCAACGTAAAAGCTTGCTGTGTGAGTTCTTCGGTAAGCGCATTTCTACAAGACTCAGCAGTCAACGACCAGGAATATATTCTCTCCACCTACACTCGTCGTTCATTCATCATTAGACTCTATTCTATTATAGACATTCGTGTGTGTGAGACATTTAAGCAGTGAATTTTCTTAGTGACATTTAAAGACCTGTGTTTTCAGTTGCAAATTCATCTATATAATCTGTTACAGTTTTTTCATGTATTCCGTGTCTCATTTTATATCTATGTTCTTTGTGTAAACTCGTACACATGCAGTAAGTACTTGTGTATAAATTTTCTTGTCCTTGAGTGCAGTATTTGATTTATTCGTTATTATTGCAGTGTTTATTAAGTCCCTGTCCCTTCATTTTTTTTCCCAGTGCATTCCCTTGTGTTTTTATGCAGTGTCTGTGAATAGTTCCTTATTGTTTATGCCCCAGTGTTCCTAGTTGCATATTTCATTTTCCTGTGTGCCATTCAGTGTGTCCCATTAATTTTTGTGCCAGTATCTCACATGTTTTAGTTCAATAGACAGTTTATATTTTTGTGTCAACCTGTGCCTCATTTTTTTTAAATTTTGCAGAACCTGTTTATTGAATATATTTTGTCTGAAGCAGCAAGAACTATCTCTTTATACATATTTTTACATGCAAGATCTTATTGCATAAACTATCACATTCACTGACTGAATCTTGTTGTGTTGTGTATTCTCCTGCAAAACTGTAAGTTTTTTTTAACCTTTATTTCAGTTTGTGTATTATTGTCTTTGTGTTGATCTTATCAAAATTCCTTGAACAAATTCACTCTTAATATTCATATGTAAAGTAAAGTAATATTCATTATACTCATTTTCATTAGTTTTCTTAAGTGAACTAAGAGTTAAAGTGTTCATTCTCCTTGTGCCCAGTGCAACATTGATTTTTAGTTGATGCAGTAAATTGTTTATGCAATACCATACATTGATTACACTTTACAATTATTCTCCAGTAGTGATTACTTGTTCTTGTTATTTTGCATACAGTTTTGTGTATTTATTCCATTTTACTCAGTGTTATCCTGAAAAGTACTAATAATTCAATGCTAGTTGTCAGCATCATAGTTAATTCTTCAGCCAGCAATGCATATTAAATTCTAGTGTCATTTTCTCTTAAGAAAATTTGTTTTCTAGTATTTTTCCAGTTGAATACAATTTTTATTGTATTTCCACTTTGCATTGATTTATTATTTCTCATCTAGTACTTTTGTTTTAAATTCCAGTAGAGAGAGATCACTTTGCAGTTAATCCATACAGTATTCATATTGCCTTTTATTGCAATTTGTAAAGTAATTCCTTAAATTTTTACAGTCAAAATTCAGTGAGTGAGTTGTCATTTCTTATACAGTGTACATTAGTTGTTTTAACCCCTTTTCTGCATCTAATTCAATGAATTTGTTTAATTTCCATTTTAACTAATTGTGTACTGTGAATATTTTACCATTCTCATTTTTACCTGAATTAGTCTTTGTGCAATTTTCATTGCAAGTATGTCTCACTTACCTTACAGTAGTGTAGCTAATGACGGCATTCAGTCCCCTAATGTTCCAAATGCCCTTGCTGAAATTCATGATAGTCCTTTAACGACTGCTAGACCTACCCAGTTACAGTGTCAATATAGTTTCCTTCGTGATCCTGATAGTTCCTTACCGACTGAAAGACAGTATCTAGCTCTTGAGCAATGTGTTTGTTCTCACAGCTTGTATCAGAGAGTTATAACAGTTCTGCGGAATGTGAAGTTCAAATTCAGTCCTGATAGCTTTGTGCATTACGTATTAACGTAGCCGAGCGGTCAAGAAACTAGTAAAACTGTCACTCCTGTCTGGAATCTAGTCATAATTGCACACAGGATAGTGTACTATCCCTGTGATGGCTCTTGTTCAAGTGGTAGTTCCTCTCCAGGGGACGCCTTGTTGAGTAAAGACTGTTTGAAATGAGTTATGCCATCTCTTGTTGTCACTTGCCGCCTGCAGAAAGACGTTTCTGTGGCTAGTGTTTACTAGAGTGTCTGTTGTGTTGTGTTCCAGATAGTGATATTATCCCAGTTGACAGTAAGTCCTTTGCAGAGTAAAGTGTCGTGTGTCGAGTAATTATTACCTGCAGTAAGAGATAGTGAGAGCCATTCTCCTTTGCTCATACTTTGTGTTATTGAGCTATCTATTTTACCCGGGGAGAGTCCTTCCACTCCACCGTGCCGTTCATTCCTCCAGTAGGAAAGTGTTCCCAGTTCTTAGTGAATAAAGAAAACTCAGTTTAAGAGATTATTTGCATTTGCTAGCCGAGTCCTTACTAAGGCTGAACGGGAATTATACAGTTATGCAAATCCAATGTAGTTGCTGATGCTTTGTCGCGTCATGTCAGTGTAGTAACTGCCGATCCTCCATTTAGTGCTGAGGATGTAAAGACTGCTCAAAGACAAGACCCCTTTTGATCTGGTGTGGTTCGATTCCTGCTCCAGGAAGACCTTATTCTCTCTGTGAAGCAACCAGCACCCATTAGTGACTTTGTCATGAACCAAGAATTACTGTATCGCACTACCGAGTTGGGTAATCCTAGTAGAAGAGTATACCAGTTAGTAATTCCACAGTCACTAGTGAAAGTAGCCTTGCAGCTAGTTCACGATGTACCAGATGTTGCACATCCTGGTATGGATCGTTCTGTGAAACAAGCCAGATTGAAATATTTTGGCCTCGTATGTCTACCGATATTGATAGTATGTCAAGAAATGTAGTGTCTGTTTGAAACATAAAGGTAATGTCACGGGTCCTAATCCAATCCAGATCTTTCCTACTACTAGTGAGCCATGGGAAAGAGTTGCACTAGATCTGTTGACCAACTTCCAATGTTCCCTCAGTGGAAACAAACATCTGTGTGTGATGGTCGATCATTTACCAGATATTGTGAGTTAGTTCCTATTCCAGACAAGACTGCCGAGACAGTAGCAAAAGTATTCAAGGAACGTATAATCTGTAGATATACCACTCATAAGTCCCTCATAACAGATAATGGAGGTGAATTTTGTAATGAGATCCTAGAAAATTTGTGTACACTATACAAGATTACACAATCAACCATTGTTCCGCACCATCCTGCCAGTAATGGGTTAGCAGAAAGAACGTATAAGAAAGTCCTTGACGTCTTGAGAGCTACCATCAATCCCAATAGTGTAACCTGGGATGAAGTCATTCCTGATGTTCAATGTGCCATAAATTCTGCCTTTAACGCTTCAATAGGTGATACCCCTCATTATGCACTGTACGGTGTCGATAAGCGTTTGCCTTATGAGCTGTTATATTCCAATCCGAAACCGACTTAAAATCCAGATGATTTCGTAGCAGTTCGCACCAGTCAAGCTCAAAGTGTTTTCAGAAGAATTCGTGAAACACTTCATAAGTCAACAGCAGAATTTACTAGAGTAACTAATACTAAAGCCAAACCGACTAAAGTTCAAGTAGGGTCCAGAGTCATGTTGTTTAACTTTAACAAAACTTCAGCAATGACAAAACTCGATCAAAAGTTCGTTGGTCCTTATAGAGTAGTCAAATATATTAATGGCAACAAGTATAAAGTTAGAGAAATTAGCACGGGTCAGTTTAAAGAATCGCATTTAGATCATATGAAGTTAGTATGCGATGATGATGGCGAAGTCCCTGTCACCCCTAATAATCAGACAAGTGAGACAGAATCTGATAATTCTCCTGTTGCTGTACCCTCTACCTCTAATGGTCAGTCAGATCAACCTGAATGTCGTTATTCCCTACGTACACGATAAGTGTTGAGAAGTCCTCAAGTATCATTTGTAGATACCAGTGTAGATCCTCCTCAATCAGAAGTTGAGTTACCTATTGTAACAGAGTTTGATCCACCCAGAGATGATAATTATACAGCCTATATCAATCTCACCCTAGCAGAGTTGGGGTTAAATGTAAATAACCTGTATAGATAAATATGTAGTAAGCGTTTAACTGTGTGTTAAAATATCTACTTAGTATTACTCAAATTTTTTTTTTGTGTTCACGTTCTCTCTGAGTTCTGAGAATTAACAGTATAGATTTGAGTGCACCAGATCTACCTTGTCTGTTAATCACTATCTTCTTGTAATTATATTTCCTCAGAATTCGTAGATCACATGAAGACAGTTCGATCGAACAAATTATTTTTTTTTATCTCTTTTATCATGATTTTCTAGAATGAGCTCATTTAATTAATTCCTATGTATCATGATGCATCATATAGTAATGTAGATTGTTCCGTCACGATAATATCCATGTGAAGTATAATGTTAACTGTTGTGTACTTTGACATTGTATAGAATCAGCTGAGAGTTGTTGCCTGTTGCCCTTAGTTTGTATAGTTGTATGTCGAGACGCCATACGTAGCATGCCCGAGCTGTGCGGTTAGTATTTTTAACGGAAGCACCACAGCTGTTCACGTGATTTCCAACCTCTGCCCATGTGATCTGGCATTAGCCAATGATAGGCCTGCCTTTTGAATGCCTCAGCGCCGGACGGCCTAGTAGTCAGTTACCATCCAGACTCAGTGCAGGACAGACGGACACAGGCATAGGCTCTCAGCTCCCATATATCCAACGCCTCATTAAACGCTACCAAAACCCAAGCTCATCGTCTGTTAATATTACCAAATCTATGAAAAGAACCCCACAACACACTGAACCCAAGAGTGTTAGATGATTGCATGTGGAGACAAATGATTTTTATGACTTGACGTGCTGTTGGAGAGTGAGCAAGGTGACATTTATGAAGGGATTCAGGAAAACCGGCAAGCCGGACTTGAGTCCTGGAGGTGGGAAGTACAGTGCCTTCACTCTGAAGGAGAGGTGTTGATACCTGCAATATACCTTGAGGGGGTTTCCGGGGTCAGCGCCCCCGCTGCCCGGTCTGTGACCAGGCAGTTTCTTAACTGTAGTGTAGGCGGCACGCCTCTGGTAAGACACTGAAACAGTGAATGATGATGAAAATGTTTCTTCTTTTTCACGTCACCTGCTTTGGTGATGTGTTAATAAATAA
The DNA here is from genome assembly GCA_009830355.1 of Cherax destructor. Taxonomy (NCBI): domain Eukaryota; kingdom Metazoa; phylum Arthropoda; class Malacostraca; order Decapoda; family Parastacidae; genus Cherax; species Cherax destructor. The sequence continues at coordinate 97,459 of WNWK01005528.1, read as the reverse complement.
ATAAATAAATTATGTGCTTAGCATGCACACGGTATGCGCATAGTATGTGTGGTGTATAGCGGTGTGTCGTTCATATTGGAGGGTTGTGCATAGTGGTGTGATGGTGTTACAGTGACGTGTGTCGTGGGAGGCAGTGACTGCCCTACTCTCAGGCCTGCCAGCCTAATCACACATCCCCAACAACTCCCTCTCCTCCACCGCCCACCATATGGACGGCAGACCCCTCTCCTCCCATCACCACCACTCACCCACCATGAATCACATGCCGTATGTGTCATGTGCCATTTTCCCTACGGCCCCCCGGGCTTACCACACAGTTTGAGGTATGGCAGATGATGCAGCCAGCCAGCCACAAAGCCAGGGAAATGGTGCAGCCAACAATGAAAGAAGAGGCACATGTCAGGTGTGTGGAGAGTTTCAAGCACGCAACAGAGATGACCTTATTCGTGCACACAATGGGTGTGCAGGATCACATAGGCCCCCAGCAGAGAGCAGCTCACAGCCTCCACAGGCAGATGACAATTCCGACAGCAACCTCCTCACTTGCGAAAACCTTCTTCTGGCATTGAAATCCACTGCTAGCAGTACCCTATCCCACATTCCTAAAGCAGGTCGCCCATATGCAGCAGGGAAATTCACAGACCTTCTTAAGCAGGTGAATGGAGGTTCCACCAATTTAGAAGCCCGAGGCACCATTAAAACATGGCGCAACCTACTCCTGTTTGGCAATGTTTGTCTTGCAGTTCCTGAAAGACGAGGCAAACTGCTAACCACTTCAGTCATCAAGGCAGTGCGCAACTACCCAAGAACAGATAATTGTGTCCCTCTGCCCCACCATCGCAGGAATCACAGAGGTAGACCCAAGAAAAATTCCACTGAAAACGAGAAAATATGCGCACAGGTTAGCAAAAAAATCGAAGAAGGCAACACAGTGGGAGCAATCAGAATAATTACAAGTGACAACACTGTAGCTCCCAAAGATGAGACCACAGCTCAAGCACTAAGAGACAAGCATCCGACAAGGGACACCATAGCCATCAACAACAACCCTGAGGGAGACCCCATCACTGAACAATTAATTTTGCCAGAATCAGAAGTCTATAAGGCGATAGTGTCATTTCCAACAGGATCTGCAGGAGGTTACACTGGAATTCGACCACAAAACCTCAAGGAGATGGTAAATCCAGTACTCGGCGCATCTGCATCAATTCTTCTCACCGAATTAACAACTTTCGTCAACAACTGTCTGGCTTTGAAGAAGAAGGATGGGGGAAACAGACCCATTGCTGTTGGTAACACTCTTCGCCGACTAGTTGCCAAAGCAGCAGTAAGAAACATTCGCCTAGAAGCTGCCAGTTTACTCCAGCCACACCAACTGGGCTTTGGGGTCTCTCAAGGCAGTGAAGCCGCAGCTCATGCGGCAAGGGCCTACATCAGAGACCTACCAGAAGACAAGGCCGTAGTCAAACTTGATTTTAGAAATGCCTTTAATATTGTGAAGAGAGATGTGGTCTTGCCGGTCGTTTGGGATCGGTTCCCCAGTCTTTTTCCCTTCATTTCAGCTGGCTACAGCAAACCCTCAAACATGAAATTCCCTCAGCAGAGGGTGTTCAGCAGGGTGATCCACTCGCTCCACTTCTCTTCTGCTTGGCAGTAAGAGGAGGATGGATTACAAAGTTGATTCCATGTATCAGAAATCTTGCCTATGAGGATAGACTGAGGGCCCTGAATCTGCACTCTCTAGAAAGGCGTAGAATTAGGGGGTATATGACTGAGGTGTATAAATGGAAAACAGGAATAAATAAAGGGGACAAAAATAGCGTGCTGAAAATATCCATCCAAGACAGAAGTCGCAGCAATGGTTTCAAGTTGGAAAAGTTCAGATTCAGGAAGGATATAGGAAAGCACTGGTTTGGTAATAGAGTTGTGGATGAGTGGAACAAACTCCCGAGTACCCTCATAGATGCTAAGACGTTGTGTAGTTTTAAAAATAGGTTTAATAAATACATAAGTGGGTGTGGGTGGGTGTGAGTTTGGACCTGACTAGCTTGTACTACCAGGTCAGTTGCCATACTAATTTCTTAAGTGGTAGTGACCTGACTTCCTGGAGAGGGTAGCTCCAGGTGGTCGGCTAGATAATTATATGAGTGGGTGCGGTTGGGTGTGAGTTGGTCCTGACTAGCTTGTGCTACTAGGTCAGATGCAGTGCTCCTTCCTTAAGTGAATGCAACCTGACCTGGCTGGGTCGGGGCATTGACTTAAGCGTGTTGGAGAATTGGACCTGCCTCGCATGGGCCAGTAGACCTACTGCAGTGTTCCTTCTTTCTTATGTTCGTATTACTGGGGAGTCATCTTCATGGAAAAAGGGTTATTAATCCAAGGGAGCTCTTCTTTTGATCCAGCGAAATTGCTTTTAATTCCCAGGTGTTGTATATCTCCTTACGTGTTTAGAGCTTCACCAGCAATACTGAAGTTGAATAAATCCATCTTAATGTGTTCCTCACTGATCAAAGAGAAACAGCGCCTTACAAATGAGTTTTTTTGATGGGATGTAAATGAGTGTTACAGCCCATCATTCTAAGCAACAATTGTAACTATGAATGTTTATGTGACAACATTATTACGCATTTCTTATAAGTATTTTTCATATTAAATTTTTGTTTGCAGGTGTAGTTAGACTTTCGTCTGTCAGGCAAAATAAACTAACTATACAATACGTAATTGCTAATAAATTAAAGTGTTAATCACAGGGGTTAAAACAAACGTTGAAGAAACAGACAATTCAGCTTCATGATGGATACAACGTCAGTCCATTTTCTTACCAGAATTTTGAGGTCATTCATAACTCTTACACAAATTTTGTAACCAAAAAAGCATTATGCAAATACAGGAATTTGGGTAAAAATCTAAGGAAGATGACCAGCATTTTATAAACAATTGGAATTCTGAACGTTGGTTAAAATGATGACGAGTTAGATATAAATTTAGCATTTTAAGTAATGAAAAGCAGTCAGTGTTAGTGCACAAGTAACTTCCAGCTGCTACATCGTTTACTTAACATCAACCAAATAAACACTGTTTGATCTCTGGTATGTTTTTCGACTTCAACTCGCCTCTTCACCAAACATGTCTTCTGACTTTCTCCTCACCTCTTCACTAGACATGTCTTCTTACTTCCATCTCACCTCTTCACTAGACATGTCTTCTGGACTTCCATCTCACCTCTTTACCAGACATGTCTTCTGACTTTCTCCTCACCTCTTCACTAGACATGTCTTCTTACTTCCATCTCACCTCTTTACCAGACATGTCTTCTGACTTTCTCCTCACCTCTTCACTAGACATGTCTTCTGACTTCCATCTCACCTCTTCACTAGACATGTCTTCTGACTTCCATCTCACCTCTTTACCAGACATGTCTTCTGACTTCCATCTCACCTCTTCACTAGACATGTCTTCTGACTTCCATCTCACCTCTTCACTAGACATGTCTTCTGACTTCCATCTCACCTCTTCACTAGACATGTCTTCTGACTTCCATCTCATCTCTTCACTAGACATGTCTTCTGACTTCCATCTCACCTCTTCACTAGACATGTCTTCTGACTTCCATCTCACCTCTTCACTAGACATGTCTTCTGACTTCCATCTCACCTCTTCACTAGACATGTCTTCTGACTTCCATCTCACCTCTTCACTAGACATGTCTTCTGACTTCCATCTCACCTCTTCACTAGACATGTCTTCTGACTTCCATCTCACCTCTTCACTAGACATGTCTTCTGACTTCCATCTCACCTCTTCACTAGACATGTCTTCTGACTTCCATCTCACCTCTTCACTAGACATTTTCTACAGAGAACTCGGCTTTTCTACAGGAAAACTAGGATTTTCCTGTAATGTTCCAGTCACGGTAATGTTCCAGTCACGGTAATGTTCCAGTCACAGTAATGTTCCAGTCACGGTAATGTTCCAGTCACAGTAATTTTCCAGTCACGGTAATGTTCCAGTCACGGTAATGTTCAAGTCACAGTAATGTTCCAGCCACGGTAATGTTCCAGTCACGGTAATGTTCAAGTCACAGTAATGTTCCAGTCACAGTAATGTTCCAGTCACGGTTATGTTCAAGTCACGGTAATGTTCAAGTCACAGTAATGTTCCAGTCACAGTAATGTTCCAGTCACGGTAATGTTCTAGTCACGGTAATGTTCTAGTCACGGTAATGTTCCAGTCACGGTAATGTTCCAGTCACGGGAATGTTCCAGTCACGGTAATGTTCCAGTCACAGTAATTTTCCAGTCACGGTAATGTTCCAGTCACGGTAATGTTCCAGTCACAGTAATGTTCCAGTCACGGTAATGTTCCAGTCACGGTAATGTTCATGTCACAGTAATGTTCCAGTCACGGTAATGTTCCAGTCACGGTAATGTTCAAGTCACAGTAATGTTCCAGTCACAGTAATGTTCCAGTCACGGTAATGTTCAAGTCACGGTAATGTTCAAGTCACAGTAATGTTCCAGTCACAGTAATGTTCCAGTCACGGTAATGTTCAAGTCACGGTAATGTTCTAGTCACGGTAATGTTCCAGTCACGGTAATGTTTCAGTCACGGTAATGTTCAAATCACGGTAATGTTCTAGTCACGGTAATGTTCCAATCACGGTAATGTTCCAGTCACGGAAATGTTCCAGTCACGGTAATGTTCCAGTCACGGTAATGTTCCAGTCACGGTAATGTTCCAGTCACGGTAATGTTTCAGTCACGGTTATGTTCCAGTCACAGTAATGTTCCAGTCACAGTAATGTTCCAGTCACAGTAATGTTCCAGTCACAGTAATGTTCCAGTCACAGTAATGTTCCAGTCACAGTAATGTTCCAGTCACGGTAATGTTTCAGTCATACGCAGTCATATGCCCGCAATGCACAGCATATTAGGGGCTTTTGGCATGTACATCTCATTAATAACTATGTAATAACTATGTAATAACTATGTATAACTATGTCTACCCTGTATCACAGTACCATGTCTCAATAAAGTATTATTATTATTATTATTATTATTATTATTATTATTATTATTATTATTATTAATTAATATTATTATTATTATTATTATTATTATTATTATTATTATTATTATTATTATTATTATTATTATAGTGTCAATTGGAGAGTGCCGGTAGAGTAACGGTTATGTACTTTGGGAATAGGCCTGACCAGCACCAGCGAATTATTGCCAGATACATTTAAAAACGGAGGTGGAAATTAACAAACAGATATTGAACTATCTAAGTAATATAGCGAGTGGCAAGGATATATATGTGCAGTGACATAGTGAACTAAATCTGTAGTAAGAGTAATCGTAATAAATCCCCAGTATAGCGTAAAATATATGGTGTAACATATGGAAATATACTACAAGCGACTGACACTAGCGAACTATTGCCAGAGGTCCAGAGAAGTGGAAATAACAGATGAGTATTTACTATAGTTATAAGTAATAAAAACAAGTAAAGGTAGCATTGATGTGCAGGGAATCACAGTATACATAAATTGAGTATACAATCGATGAATAGGCTTACACCTACCATGTGAAGTGTCTTTCTCGTTACCACTACTAAGAGTGAAATAAATTTTCATGGAAGTGTAAGGGGGAAATTATCGTAGGCCTAGGTGCCGTGTGAAAAATAAAACAATGATCCCAGTATAGTGCAGTGAAAAGAAAAGTGTATATTGAATAAATATAGTGTATATCCTTGTAATAACCAGTGCACAGCACAATGATAAAATACTAGTGTTGACATGTGACAAGTGATATTCAAAGATTTGAGTTACTACATATAACGAATGGACTATTATACCAGGACATAATAGAAAGACCTAATGAACCTAAATTGGCAGTGGCAAAACACAAAGATAGTGATTAAAGATAATGGAAGTGGTTTAAACTAACATGTGGCATCACATTAGAGTAGTGCCACGTACCCTGAGTGGTGTGCTACAGCCATACGTCTGGCAGTGCTGCCAGGCAGCCTCGGAGGCCTACCATACACAACCATAAAACACCATATACACCATACCACAATATCCAGTTTAGACCAGTGTGAGGAACTCAGTAAGACAGTTAAATTAAAATATATATATATATTAGTGATGAGAGAGGAATAAATATGGAAAGAGTTATAGAGTTAACAAACCGAATTAAATGCATATTATAACCTAATATAATATAATGTGTAGTAAGTCTCCATAATCAGTACATCCCACATACCCATGCATTGACCTCATACCACCCACACCTGAGTGCAGAGCAGAAAGATAAATTGAAAATAAGGTTCTTGTGGTACCCAGTTGCAAATAGGATACAGGCAGGATGGCAGTACAGTATACCTGTGGCACATGTGAAAAGGCTCTTAGGAAAAAATCCAGAATCACATGCAACCTTTTCTTTTCAAAACATCATGTCACATGTTCAAGAATAAACACTGAAACCAAAAATAACATCTATCTAGACAGATGTTTCTGGATCAGGGAAGGGGGGGGGGGGGTTCCCTGCTGGATGCCCTACCCTCCCTTAACTCTCCGTTACATGTAGTAATGCTAGGGCTGGACACTGCCCTCTACCATCAGGAAAGCACTAAGGAGGTTAATAAACAATAAGCATGAAAAAAAGGAGGAACTATTGAATAGTCTACCCGGTATATATAGAGCATGGGAAGATAGGAGAGGAGTAAAGTTTAACACACACAATGCCCAGTCTACAACAATTGACCCAAAAATAAACAGTCACCCACTGGAAAAAACACAGGAGACAAAAAAAAATCAGCTAGCTCAGTCCCCAGCCCTAGGGCTGACCCAGCCCCAGCCCCCAGCCATAGTGAAAATCCAGATTTGGTAAAAGACTCCTCCACAGCCATAGCCTCTAGTACAGATGTAGTAGAGAAGTCCTCTTCTGGGGTAGACTCGTCTACAGCCAGTAGACGAGTAGGGGAGTCCTTTTCCAGGGAAAATGTTGGCCCCATGACATCAGATGGTAGTGTCTCGGGTTTGGCTATGGAGGACTGTAGTGCAGTTCTAGGATCTGCACAGATTAGGAATACATCCAACACGAATTGTATCCAGCCAATAACAAAATGGTGCAAATTCTATGTTTGGGGCATCTGTAAACATGGAATATCAGGAAAAACGAATGGGGCATGCAACTTTGAGCATCCCAAAAAATGCTGTGACCTCCTGTCTAAAGGAGTGTGTCGTTCTACCTCTTGCAAATTCTTCCATCCTGAGATGTGTCATTCTTCAATCCTTGAAAAACAATGTTACAATACCAACTGCCCCGCATACCACCTAAAAGGGACCAAGAGGCACATACCACGTACAACAAACCATCGTAGTTATAGTAGTTATGACAACACCACCCCAAGTGATTTTTTAGTGGTAGGAAACGAAGAAAGAAAATGGAAAGAGGTAATCAAAATAGTCCACCACGTTGGAGCCTTGTTGGACTGGAGGCACAGCCAGTGGCCCCTCCAGACTCACGATTATTGATGACAACAATGAAATTCCCCCAACAAACATGCAACACAACCTCATTTACATTTGCTAATATACAGGGCCTTAAGCCATCTACCAACAACAAAATTCTTTTCATTAGTGGACTTCTAGGGGAGTCAAATGCACTGTTTGCAGCCTTCACAGAGACCCACGCAAAAGATTACTTTGACAATGAAATATGGATACCTGGGTACAACCTTTTCAGATGTGACAGAAAGAACAGGCAACAAGGGAGGGTTGGCCTGTATGTCAAAGAGTCGCTCATTTGCACAGAGATACTGAACACCACAAATGATGTAGTTAAAGTTCTGACAATAAAAATCGAGAACCAAAACCTAGTCATTGTACTTGTATATAAGCCACCAGATGCAACTTCCCAACAGTTCAAAGAACAACTATCAAAAATTGACTCCTGTCTGGAAAACCTTCCAGCCCCATCCCCAAACATCTTGCTGCTTGGTGACTTCAATCTTAGACATACAAAATGGAAGAATATGGCAAATAATGTTGTAGCAGAAATAATCCCTGGAGGCAGCTCAGATGAAAAGTCACACACACATGAGCTGCTGAATTTCTTCAATAAATACACCCTAAGTCAGCAGATAGTGGAGCCGACGAGACTAGAGAACACACTAGACCTTATTTTCACAAATAATGAGGACCTAGTAAGAAACATAACAATATCAAAAACAACTAATTCTGATCACAACCTAATCGAAGTCTAGACGTACATGCACAGGAGTCCTGATCAGCAAAACGCATATAACTATGAGGGTACCTTCACCAAATTCAACTTCATTAACAAGAACATCAACTGGGATCTGGTAAACTATGCCCTAAATGAAACATGTTGGGAAGATATCTTGAATTACATGGGCCCTAACCAGTGCCTTGAAAAGATCAACCTCCTGGTAGCTGAAGTATGTTCAAGGCATATTCCTCTACGAAAAAAAGAAGTAAACAGGAGAGAGAGACGCTCCTTATGCAGGAGAAGACGAAGAATCACTGAGCTCCTCAAGAATGCCGGAATATCTTATTCACGGAAGGAAGCGCTAACCAGGGAAGTGGAAAATATTGAGCTAAAGTTAAAAGACTCATACAGAATCCATGAGAGTCAAGAGGAGCTAAAAACGATTAGTGAAATTGAAAGAAATTCGAAATATTTCTTTCATATGCCAAAAACAAGGCAAAAACCACTTCTAGTATAGGGCCCCTGCTCAGCCAAGACGGATCTTACACAGATGACAACAAAGAAATGAGTGAGATACTGAAATCTCAATAAGAGTCTGTGTTCAGCGAGCCATTAATCCGTTTAAACATAGACAATCCAAAAAAAAAATTCATGAATGAGCCTCAAAACCCTGCCAATGTATGCCAAATTTCTGACATAACCCTAACTCCTCTAGACTTTGAGAAAGCCATCGACGACATGCTCATGCACTCAGTCCCAGGCCCAGACTCGTGGAACTCTGTGTTCATTAAGAACTGCACGGGCCCTAGGTATGCTATGGAGAAGGAGCTTAGACACAGGCGAGATTTTACAGTCACTAAAAACAACGAATATAACCCCACTCCATAAAGGTGGCAGCAAAACAGTAGCTAAGAACTATAGACCAATAACTTTAACGTCCCATATCATAAAAATCTTTGAACGAGTTCTAAGAAGCAGGATAGTAAACCACCTGGACTCCCAAAAATTGCACAACCCAGGACAACATGGTTTCAGAGCAGGTCGCTCCTGCCTCTCGCAACTGCTAGACCACTATGATATGGTCTTAGATGCTCTGGAAAACAAACAGAATGCAGATGTAGTATACACAGATTTTGGAAAAGCCTTTGACAAGTGCGATCATTGTGTAATAGAACACAAAATGCGTGCTAAACGGATAACTGGCAAAGTAGGCAGATAGATCTGCAACTTTCTAACCAATCGAACACAAAGAGTAGTGGTAAACAGAGTTAAATCGGATGCTGCCATAGTGAAGAGCTCTGTCACACTAGGCACAGTACTCGCATCTATCCTGTTCCCCATTCAGATATCAGACATAGACAGAGATGTAAACCATATCACTGTATCATCCTTTTCAGATTATACTAGGATGTGCATGAAAGTGTCATCCATTGAGGACACGGCAAATCTCCAAGAAGATATAAACCAAGTTTTCCAATGGGCAACAGAGAACAATATGATGTTCAATGAAGACAAATTCCAACTACTCCGTTATGGAAAACTGGAGGAAATAATAGCTAGGACTGAGTATATTACAAACTCCAATTACACAATAGAGCGGAAAAGTAATGTGAAGGACCTGGGTGTGGTAATGTCGAAGACCTCACCTTCAAGGACCACCACAATGCCACTATCACATCTGCGAGGAAACTGATAGGATGGATAATGAGAACATTCAAAATAAGAGATGCTAAGCCAATGATGATTCTTTTTAAATCACTTGTTCTCTCTAGGCTAGAATACTGCTGTACATTAACATCCCCATTCAAGGCAGGTGAAATTGCAGATCTTAAGAATGTACAGAGAACCTTTACTGCACGTATAAGTTCCATCAAACACCTTAACTACTGGGAACGCCTGGAAGCACTAGACTTATATTCACTGGAGCGCGGGCGAGAGAGATATATCATAATCTACACCTGTAAGATTCTGGAGGGACTGGTCCCTAATATGCACACAGAAATCACTCCATACGAAAACAAAAGACTTGGCAGACGGTGCAACGTACCTCCAGTGAAAAGTAGGGGCACCACTGGTACACTAAGATAAAACACAATAAGTGTCCTGGGCCCAAGACTGTTCAACAGCCTCCCACCAGCTATAAGGGGCATTACCAGTAGACCTCTTGTTGTCTTCAAGAGGGAGCTGGACAGATACCTAAAGTCAGTGCCAGATTAGCCGGGTTGTGGTTCGTACGTTGGACTAAATGCAGCAAGTAATAACAGCCTCGCTGATCAGGCCCTGATCCACCGGGAGGCCTGGTCATAGGCCGGGCCGCGGGGACGTTGATCCCCGGAATGCCCAACAGGTAGACTCCAAGTAAACGGTAATGTTACAGTAACAGTAATGTTCCAGTCACAGTAATGTTCCAGTCACGGTAATGTTCCAGTCACAGTAATGTTCCAGTCACAGTAATGTTCCAGTCACAGTAATGTTCCAGTCACAGTAATGTTCCAGTCACAGTAATGTTCCAGTCACGGTAATGTTCCAGTCACAGTAATGTTCCAGTCACAGTAATGTTCCAGTCACAGTAATGTTCCAGTCACAGTAATGTTCCAGTCACAGTAATGTTACAGTCACAGTAATGTTTCAGTCACAGTAATGTTCCAGTCACAGTAATGTTCCAGTCACAGTAATGTTACAGTCACACTAAATTTTCAGTCACAGTAATGTTCCAGTCACATTAATGTTACAGTTACAGTAATGTTCCAGTCACCGTAATGTTACAGTCACAGTAATGTTCCAGTCACAGTAATGTTACAGTCACAGTAATGTTCCAGTCACAGTAATGTTACAGTCACAGTAATGTTCCAGTCACGGTAACGTTCCAGTCACTGTAATGTTCCGTTAACAAGGAGAGTTACTGGATAAGGTCTCTACCATGAAGTGTAATAAAAGTGTTAATACAACAGGTCAGCAACATTCCTCGTGTTGACAGAAATGAGGATATATTGTGATGGTTGGTCGGATGTCCTCAGCAGGACATGAGAAAGCTTGCCGAGGTGACAGTACACTTCGTGACATGAGAAAGCTTGCCGAGGTGACAGTACACTTCCTGACATGAGAAAGCTTGCCGAGGTGACAGAACACTTCGTGACATGAGAAAGCTTGCCGAGGTGACAGAACACTTCGTGACATGAGAAAGCTTGCCGAGGTGACAGTACACTTCCTGACATGAGAAAGCTTGCCGAGGTGACAGTACACTTCCTGACATGAGAAAGCTTGCCGAGGTGACAGTACACTTCCTGACATGAGAAAGCTTGCGGAGGTGACAGTACACTTCCTGACATGAGAAAGCTTCCCGAGGTGACAGAACACTTCCTGACATGAGAAAGCTTGCCGAGGTGACAGTACACTTCCTGACATCAGAAAGCTTGCCGAGGTGACAGTACACTTCCTGACATGAGAAAGCTTGCCGAGGTGACAGTACACTTCCTGACATGAGAAAGCTTTCCGAGGTGACAGTACACTTCCTGACATAAGAAAGCTTGCTGAGGTGACAGTACACTTCCTGACATGAGAAAGCTTGCCGAGGTGACAGTACACTTCCTGACATCAGAAAGCTTGCCGAGGTGACAGTACACTTCCTGACATGAGAAAGCTTGCCGAGGTGACAGTACACTTCCTGACATGAGAAAGGTTACCGAGGTGACAGTACACTTCCTGACATGAGAAAGCTTGCCGAGGTGACAGTACACTTCCTGACATGAGAAAGCTTGCTGAGGTGACAGTACACTTCCTGACATGAGAAAGCTTGCCGAGGTGACTTTACACTTCCTGACATGAGAAAGCTTGCCGAGGTGACAGTACACTTCCTGACATGAGAAAGCTTGCCGAGGTGACAGTACACTTCCTGACATGAGAAAGCTTGTCGAGGTGACAGTACACTTCCTGACAGGGTAATATTTAGTGAAGGGATTCAGGGAAACCGGTTAGCCAGACTTGAGTCCTGGAAATGGGAAGTACAATGCCTGCACTTTAAAGGAGGGTTTGGGATATTGGCAGTTTGGAGGGACTTCTAAACTGTAGTATCTGAGCGCCTCTGTAAAGACAGTGATTATGTATGAGTGAGGTGAAAGTATTGAATGATGATGAAAGTATTTTCTTTTTGGGGATTTTCTTTCTTTTTGGGTCACCCTGCCTCGGTGGTCACCCTGCCTCGGTGGTCACCCTGCCTCGGTGGGAGACGGCCGACTTGTTGAGGAAAAATAAAAGTCTCCTACATGAAATGAAAGAGGATATCGACGCAGTTACATTTCTAAGGTGATACACAGGTGATACACAGGTAATACATGTTTCAAATTTCTAATAAAACATTTTGAAATATGTCTTCTAATAAAAAGAACAGAATTAAAAGAAATTGTGTTTTTCATTTATTGTTTTAGTTATAAAAATATTGTTAACTATGTCAGATAAAGTGGTTAATGTTTATTTTAATTATTTGTTATTTAAGTTGAAGACTCACATTGTCTAGTGGGCAGCTGTCTACCAAAGACAAAGAAAATAGAAGGATTTCTTCATAAATAAGAAAATAGTAAGACTCACGAAATCGTAATGACACGATTGCAAACAAACCATACCACGGGTGGTATGGTTTCGTACTGTTTCGTATGGCACCGAATAATACGACATTGACGGAGTGTACGTCTGATAGCTACGACAAGTGGACAAAATGCCGTACGGCAGCATAGTGGCAGCGTTGCCTGACGCAAGTATATGGTAAATGATAAAAAAAATATGGGCTGTGTTCCCTTTCCATGTATTGAATCAAATTGTATCTTATTCCAAAAGGCGCTGAATGACTTGAAAGGGATTACCGCCTTCTCTTCCTCCAAAAAACAGCAAATAAAACAAAAGTAGGTGATTCCTTGCGAGGGATACCTAAGTAATTTTTATACTAGGTACTTATGAACAATCTTTCTCAGTTGTAAGTGTAACACTAGGAACAAAATACTATGAAAGAATAAAACTATATTTTATTGAAATAAATAAGGCACATAAGATACCAAAGAACCTACAGCAATTAGAACACAGGTGTTGTCATTAGTAACAGATGCTACGTTGATTAACTTGAGAATATTTATGAAGATTACAGAGACATGGAGGAAGGAAATGTTCTACTGAAAACATTAATCATGAAAACTTCATGACTTTCAGGGATAAACTGTTTATGCAGAGAGTTATAGACACACTGTATCTACTAAATGTATTTTGCTACGTCCACAAACACGTCAAAATAACGTTCAACGTTAATAAAAGAGCAGACGGCCGAGGAAGCCTCAGTAAAATTATACCGAATAATGTGAGTAATAAAACAGGAAGTTCAACAAATGTAACACATCAAAAGAAATCAACTTAACCAAATTAGTGAAAATAAAGAAAACGTTGACTAAAAACAGGGAGGAAACAGAGCGCCATAAAGGCCAGTAATGTAAAGTCTATGCAATTAGAATAAGCAGAAATGAAATCACTCAAAAAATATATGCAAATATCCTATTATACATAAATTTAGATATTCAGAAACAGACTAAGATCAATACATTCTCACTTCGAAAGTAAAGTATATTAAAAATATACAAACATTTTCTCTAAAAAAACAAAAAAGAATTAGAGTCCCGAATTTGCATGCAAAAGGCGAGGAAGATTACAAATACATACAACTAAGGAAAAGATTACTATGGAAATTGCTCCATATAATTTTAAAACAGATATAAAAATTACTGAATAGCCTAAAAGCAACTGAAAATGTTAATCAGAAGCTAGAAAATAATACAAGTTAACTGTAGAGATGAGAATACACGCGCCAGCATCCTCATACTATCACTACCAGACACGCGCCAGCATCCTAATACTATCACTACCAGACACGTGCCAGCATCCTAATACTATCACTACCAGACACACGCCAGCATCCTCATACTATCACTACCAGACACGCCAGCATCCTTCATACTATCACTACCAGACACGCCCAGCATCTCATACTATCACTACCAGACACGCTCCAGCATCTCATACTATCACTACCAGACAGCCCAGCATCCTCATACTATCACTACCAGACACGCCCAGCATCTCATACATTACTACTCAGACACGCCCAGCATCCTCATACTATCACTACCAGACACGTCCAGCATCCTCATACTATTACTACTAGACACGCACTCAGCATCCTCATACTATTACAGACATGCCAGCATCTCATACTATCTACAGACACGCCAATCTCTACTATTACTACAGCTGTCCAGCATCCTATACGTTATACTATTGACACGCTCCAGCATCTCATACTATCACTACCAGACACGCCAGATCCTCATATATATACCAGACACGCTCCAGTATCTCATACTATCACTACAGACAGCTACGTCTCATATATTACTCAGACACGCCAGATCCTCATATATCACTACAGACGCTAGATCTCATATATTACTACAGACAGCACCAGCATCTCATTATTTACAGACACGTCCAGCATCTCATATATACTCGACACGCCCAGCATCTCATACTATACTACGACACGCCAGCATCTCTACTATCACTACCAGACACGTCCAGCATCTCATTATCACTACCAGACAGCCAGCATCTCATACTATCACTACAGACCGTCCAGCATCTCATCTATACTACAGACACGCCCAGCATCTCTATATATCACTACGACACGCCAGCATCCTATACTATCTACAGACGCCAGCATCTCATACTATCACTACAGACACGCTCCACATTATACTTACCAGACACGCGCCAGCATCTCATATATCACTATAGACACGCGCAGATCTCATACTATCACTACCAGACACGCACCAGCATTCATACTATCACTACAGACACGCCAGCATCTCATACTATACTACCAGACACGACCAGCATCTCATACTATCACTACCAGACACGCAGCATCCTCATACTATCATACCAGACACGCTCCAGCATCCTGATACTATACTACCAGACACGCCAGCATCCTCATACTATATACCAGACACGCCCAGCATCTCATACTATACTACTAGACACGCACCAGCATCCTCATACTATCACTACCAGACACGCCCAGCATCCTCATACTATACTACCAGACAGCACCAGCATCCTCATACATCACCAGACACGCACCAGCATCCTCATACATCACTACCAGACACGCCCAGCATCCTCATACGATCTACCAGACACGCACCAGCATCTCATACGATCCTACCGCCCACTCTTCATACTAAGACGCCCAGCATCTCATATTACTACAGACACGACCAGATCCTCATAGATACTAAGACACGCTCAGCATCTCATACTATCACTACCAGACACGCCAGCATCTCATATATACTCAGAACGCACCAGCATCTCATAGATCACTCAGACACGCCAGCATCTCATATTACACAGACACGCCAGCATCTCATACTATCACTCAGACACGCACCAGCATCTCATACGATACTACAGACACGACAGCATCCTCATGATCACTACAGACACGCACCAGCATCTCATACTATCACTACCAGACACGCCCAGCATCCTCATACATCACTACCAGACACGCCCAGCATCCTCATACTATCATACCAGACACGCACCAGCATCCTCACTATACTGCCAGACGCACCAGATCCTCATACTATCCTACCGACGCTCCAGCTCCATACTATCCTACAGAACACCAGCTCTATCTATCACTCCAGACACGCCCAGCTCCTCATCATCACTACCAGACACGCGCCAGCTCTCATACATCACTCCGACCCACCAGCTCCTCATACATCCTACGACCGTCCAGCTCTCATCATCCTCGACCGCCCAGCTCTCATACTATCCCCGACCCCTAAACCGCCCAGCATCTCATACTATCCTCCGACACGCCAGCATCTCATCATACTACCGACACGCCACGTCTCTACTATCACTACCAGACACGCCCAGCATCCTCATACGATACTACCAGACACGCACCAGCATCTCATCATCCTACCAGACACGCACCAGCATCCTCATCATACTACCGAACGCCCAGCATCCTCATCTATCACTACCGACACGTCCAGTCCTATCATCACTACCGACCGCTCACTCATGCTCGACTCAGCCACTATCCTGACCGCCAGCTCCATACTATCTCGACACGCGCTCTATTCTCAGCAACTCACTACACCGCCAGCATCTCATACTATCACTACCAGACACGCCAGCATCTCATAATCACTACCAGACCGCCCAGCTCTCATACTATCACTACCGACACGCCCAGCTCTCATATCTACCGACCGCTCCAGCATCCTCATCTATCATACAGACCGCTCAGCTCTCATACTATCACTACCAGACAGCCCAGCTCTCATACTTACGGACACGCTCAGTCTCTACTATCACTCGACCGACCAGCATCTCATCATACTCCAGACGCTCCAGCATCCTTCATATACCAGACCGGCCAGCATCTCATACTATACTCAGACACGCCCAGCATCTCTACTATCATCAGACACGCCAGCATCTCACTATCACTCCAGACACGCCAGCATCTCATACTATCACTCAGACACGCCAGCATCTCATACTATACTACAGACACGCCCAGTCTCATACTATATACCAGACACGCCAGCATCTCTTTACTACAGACACGCCAGCATCCTCATACTATCACTACCAGACACGCGCCAGCATCCTCATACTATCACTACCAGACACGCACCAGCATCCTCATACTATCACTACCAGACACGCACCAGCATCCTCATACTATCACTACCAGACACGCTCCAGCATCCGCATACTATCACTACCAGACACGCGCCAGCATCCTCATACTATCACTACCAGACACGCTCCAGCATCCTCATACTATCACTACCAGACACGCTCCAGCATCCTCATACTATCACTACCAGACACGCACCAGCATCCTCATACTATCACTACCAGACACGCGCCAGCATCCTCATACTATCACTACCAGACACGCACCAGCATCCTCATACTATCACTACCAGACACGCGCCAGCATCCTCATACGATTACTACCAGACACGCACCAGCATCCTCATACGATCAGTACCAGACACGCACCAGCATCCTCATACTATCACTACCAGACACGCACCAGCATCCTCATACTATCACTACCAGACACGCTCCAGCATCCTCATACTATCACTACCAGACACGCTCCAGCATCCTCATACTATCACTACCAGACACGATAGACTTCAAACTGTTACCTACTGGAGGCGTTATTAAAGCATAGCTTGTCACACACCTTCAGCTGTGTAAATTTCAATTTGCCAATTTAAGTAAGCAAATTGTTTCATATATAATAACAACGGAATGCCTCTACTGATCAGCTTCAAACCCTACATTCTGTTATATCTTAATAAGAATTAATTATGTATTAATTTTGGGCTGTGTGGTGCCAATTTACCATTTTTTATTTTTTTTATTCAAATTCAGAGAATAATAAATAGAATGTAAATTATAAAAGTAGAATGAAAAAAATCCTATTTTTCGAAACATTCTCAGCAACATTGTCGTTTGCATTCTCACAAAATTTTGTTTATTACTCGATAATGCCTTATTCGATCGGTTTAAAATTTTCAACGCTTATATAATATATCTTATAATAATAATAATAATAATAATAATAATAATAATAATAATAATAATAGTAATAATAATAATAATAATAATAATAATAATAATAATAATAATAATAATAATAATAATATATCTTTATTTCAACAAGTACAAGCTGACATCAGTGACATACCACTATAAAGAAAGCCGCTTGTTATGCAGAGCATTTCCAGCAAATTAGGTCAGTTTTGTCCCAGGATGCGACCCACACCAGTCCACTAACACCCAGGTATCCATTTTACTGATGGGTGAACAAGGACAGCACAGGTGTCTTAAGAAAACACGTCTTAATGTTTTCCAGCCGTACCGGGGATTCGATCTTCGGACCTCAGTGTGTGAGGTGAGTGCGCTACCGATCGAGCTACGGGACACCTTGGGGGGAGGGGCGCAAGATTCATGGGACTATCTGCATGAGTGTGTTTCCTATGCACAATGTTGCATAGGCCAGTCCAGATTCTTGTTTCCGTGTGCTGGGTGGAGGTCGACTATTTTGATCGGTTTCAAAATTTCAACACCGTGTATATTGGAGCAACACCGTGAATACTGCGGCAACACCGTGTATACTGGGGCAACACCGTGTATACTGTGGCAACACCGTGTATCCTGGAGCAACACCGTGTATACTGCTGCAACACCGTGTATACTGCGGCAACACCGTGTATCCTGGAGCAACACCGTGTATACTGCGCAACACCGTGTATACTAGAGCAACACCGTGTATACTGCTGCAACACCGTGTATACTGCGGCAACACCGTGTATCCTGGAGCAACACCGTGTATACTGCGGCAACACCTTGTATACTAGAGCAACACCGTGTATCCTGGAGCAACACCGTGTATACTGCGGCAACACCGTGTATTCTGGAGCAACACCGTGTATACTGCGGCAACACCTTGTATACTAAAGCAACACCGTGTATCCTGGAGCAACACCGTGTATATTGCGGCAACACCGTGTATACTAGAGCAACACCGTGTATACTGCGGCAACACCGTGTATACTAGAGCAACACCGTGTATCCTGGAGCAACACCGTGTATACTGCGGCAACACCGTGTATCCTGGAGCAACACCGTGTATACTGCGGCAACACCGTGTATACTAGAGCAACACCGTGTATACTGCTGCAACACCGTGTATACTGCGGCAACACCGTGTATCCTGGAGCAACACCGTGTATACTGCAGCAACACCGTGTATACTGGAGCAACACCGTGTATCCTGGAGCAACACCGTGTATACTGCGGCAACACCGTGTATCCTGGGCAACACCGTGTATACTGCGGCAACACCGTGTATCCTGGAGCAACACCGTGTATACTGCAGCAACACCGTGTATACTGCGGCAACACCGTGTATCCTGGAGCAACACCGTGTATACTGCGGCAACACCGTGTATACTGCGGCAACACCGTGTATACTGCGGCAACACCGTGTATCCTGGAGCAACACCGTGTATACTGCAGCAACACCGTGTATACTGCGGCAACACCGTGTATCCTGGAGCAACACCGGGTATACTGCAGCAACACCGTGTATACTGCGGCAACACCGTGTATCCTTGAGCAACACCGTGTATACTGCGGCAACACCATTTATACTAGAGCAATACCGTGTATACTGCTGCAACACCGTGTATACTGCGGCAACACCGTGTATCCTGGAGCAACACCGTGTATACTGCGGCAACACCGTGTATCCTGGAGCAACACCGTGTATACTGCGGCAACACCGTGTATACTAGAGCAACACCGTGTATACTGCTGCAACACCGTGTATACTGCGGTTACACCGTGTATACTAGAGCAACACCGTGTATCCTGGAGCAACACCGTATATACTGCTGCAACACCGTGTATACTGCGGCAACACCGTGTATCCTGGAGCAACACCGTGTATACTGCAGCAACACCGTGTATACTGCGGCAACACCGTGTATCCTGGAGCAACACCGTGTATACTGCGGCAACACCGTGAATACTGGGCAGCTACCGCAATACAGGGATACCTTCCTGTGATGACGCAGCCACCGCAATACAGGGATACCTTCTTGGGATGACGCAGCCACCGCAATACAGGGATACCGTCCTGGGATGACGCAGCCACCGCAATACAGGGATACCTTCCTGGGATACGCAGCCACCGCAATACACGGATACCTTCCTGGGATGACGCAGCCCCCTGCAATACAGGGATACCTTCCTGGGATGACGCAGCCACCGCAATACAGGGATACCTTCCTGGGATGACGCAGCCACCGCAATACAGAGATACCTTCCTGGGATGACGCAGCCACCGCAATACAGGGATACCTTCCTGGGATGACGCAGCCACCGCAATACAGAGATACCTTCCTGGGATGACGCAGCCACCGCAATACAGGGATACCTTCCTGGGATGACGCAGCCACCGCAATACAGGGATACCTTCCTGGGATGACGCAGCCACCGCAATACAGGGATACCTTCCTGGATGACGCAGCTACCGCAATACAGGATACCTTCCTGGGATGACGCAGCTACTGCAATACAGGGATACCTTCCTGGGATGACGCAGCCACCGCAATACAGGGATACCTTCCTGGGATGACGCAGCTACCGCAATACAGGGATACCTTCCTGGGATGACGCAGCTACCGCAATACAGGGATACCTTCCTGGGATGACGCAGCCACCGCAATACAGGATACCTTCCTGGATGACGCAGCCACCGCAATACAGGGATACCTTCCTGGGATGACGCAGCCACCGCAATACAGGGATACCTTCCTGGGATGACGCAGCCACCGCAATACAGGGATACCTTCCTGGGATGACGCAGGCCACCGCTATACATCTAGTAGTCTGAGTCTTGGTACGGTGCAAGATTAATGTTAATATGGTCTAAACATCTAATGGTTACTGCATAGAAAATTATATAGACCAAACTTGTGATGGCGTAACATTGCTTTTAATTCTTAATGCTTCTGAAAGGTTGGTATAATACCTAAAAATTATTGTTTTACAAAATGAGAAAAACAAATTCTAACTCTAATCCAGTTATTCTTTTATGTAGAAGCGCCAGCAGTGCAAGTTTGAAGTCAATCTGATGAGGCATTATTATGAAGTGCGATTACTCATATTGCAGTATACAAAAATATATCTCCTCTACGTAAAACTGGAGCAGAAACTGATTATAAGAAGAGTTAACAAAGTATTACACAAAAATCTTGCACATAGAAGCGAAACCTGACAGAATATGAAGTTCCCATAACAGATTATAACTATATAACCTCAACATAGTGATTCAAAATAACTATTTCGAAAAAATGAATGCATTCTGTTGATTATATAATAAGAAGCACCATCGTAAAGGTTATAAAAAAGAGCAGTTACCTCTAGCTTATTAATAATAAATCAGTTTTCTCCAGCTGACGACGATAAGTTATTCGGTCTTGATGATGAAAAAAAATAAGATTTAGTATAAGGCTTATGAGAACTCAGCTTTTATTTAACAAAAAACAATAACAAAGAAGCATGCTAGCCATACCACTGGAAAAAAATCTTATGTAAATTATTTAAGGAGATGTTAATCCCAAAACTACTTTTGAAATAGGAAAAGTTTACTTCCTAGCTTGTTCTTCTGAAGGGACAAGTCTGACCTATCAAGCATGAGTATACAGTCACGTGACGTGTAAGACAAATCAGCACTTAGCATTTAATCACGTGACTCATCGGATCAGTGACATTCACACTTCCATTAAAATCTGAGGAATGTCTTATAATTGTTACTTATATAACTTTTCCTTTTAAGCTTATGTGGACAAACGAGAATTTAAAGTATTATATCTAAATTGTCAGACACACACACACACACACACACAAGAGAGAGAGAAAGAGACGAGAAGACGAACTAGCAAGGCTAGGCCTCGTATTTACCCTGAACAGTTCGGACATAGAAGATATCACACACGAAAGGCCCCTAGGCGCTAGTGACCACGTGGTCTTGAGTTTCGAATAAATAGTAGAGTTAACAATGGAGAGTGAAGCAGCACGAGAAGGACGGGAGAAGCCAAACTTCGAAAAAAGGGGAACTACACAGGTATGAAACAATTCCTACATGAGGTGTAGTGGGTTAGCCAGCTACAGGGAAACAGTGACCACAAAGTGAAGGAAGACAGTGGAGAAGTTCGTACCAAAGGGCATCATAAACAACGAGAAGACCAGAGGCCAAAGCCAAGTATGCAAGAGCATTGAGAAAGTATAGAAGGCAAAGGACCCAGGAAAACAGGGAGTTGAGTCGAAGAGTCAAAGATGAATATGCATGGGTAAGGAGAGAAGGCCAGCGTCAGTACGAGAATGACATAGTATCAAAAGCCAAATCTGACCCAGGAGGAAAATAACAGTCAAGGACCAGGTAATCTGGATGAGGAAGGAAGGAAGAGAGCTCACAGAGAACGACCAGGAAATGTATGAAGAGCTCATCTCAACATTCAAGGAGGTATTCACAGTGAAGACAGAGAGGCTCCCAGAAAAACCGAGGTGGTAGGGTGCACCAGCAAGTGCTGGACACACTGCACTCAACTAAGGATGAGATGAAGAAATTGCTAGAGGAACTAGATACCTCGAAGGAGGTGGGCCCAGATAATATCTCTCCTTGGATTCTGAGAGAGGGAGCAGAAGCATTGCTTGTGCCTCTAACAACAATCTTCAATAAATCTATCGAAACAGGGCAACTGCCTGAAGTGTGGAAAATAGCAAATATGGATCATTGTCGCTGACATGTATTGTATGTAAAGTTATGGAGAAGATTATCCGGAAAAGAGTGGTGGTGCACCTAGAACGGAATGGCATAATACATGACAACCAGCTCGGCTTCAGGGAAGGGAAATCCTGCATCACTAACCTATTGGAGTTTTATGACAAGGTAACAAAAGTAAGACAGGAGTGAGAGGGATGGGTAGACTGCATCTTCTTGGACTGTAAGAAGGCCTTCGACGCAGTTCCACACAAGAGACTGGTTGAAAAACTAAAGAAGCAGGCAGGAATAGGAGTACTAAAATGCATTAGAGAATACCTGACAAGAAGGAAACAAAGTGTGTTGGTCTGAGACGAGGTGTCAGAGGGTACATGTATCGAGTCGAGTTGCACAAGTTCTTGGTCCGGAGCTGTTTCTTGTATATGTGAATGATATGACTGAAGAAATAGAGGAGAATACAAGCAGAAGAGGATACGGTAAACCTACAAAAGGATCTGGACAGGTTGCAAGCCTGGTCTGACAAATGATTCGTGGAGTTTAACCGCAGCAAGTGCAAAGTTATGAAGACTGGGGAAGGACAAAGGAGACCACAGATGCAGTACAGCCTAAGAGGTCAAAGGCTGTAAAACTCACTCAAGGAAAAGAATCTTGGGGTAAGCATCATACCAAGTATTACAAACTTAGGTAATCAAGGCCTGTTAACCTGGTCATAAAAGGGAACTTGGAGCAAAATAAACACAGCTGAAATCTTTGAATTGTAATTTCCTTCACCAAGTATAAACAGATGTATGTACACTATATACACTATGTACAGCATTTGGTAATATAAGTGCACGCCACGGTAAGCCAAGGCAACAATAGAAGCCAAAAGACAGAGACCACCGACCTTCAACCAGCAGCAGAATTAATCTGACAAGGGTGAAAACGTGAGTGCTACCACATCACCTTCACAACTGCCAGACCCACCTTATGATTGGCTGAACCTAGGTACTGATCTGACGATGGGGCCCCCTGAATCGTCAAACCCTTAGCACCTGGTTCGCTAGTTGGGGAAGCTGGCTAATATGAGAGTGTGTGCATGCGCCGAATAAATGTAACGTACTTTTTGCATGTCACACTAAGCACATCAACCAAATAATTGCTGCAGCATACGGGCGCCTGGCAAACCTAAGAATAGCATTTCGTCATGTAAGTAAGGAGTCATTCACGACACTACATCGTGTACGTCAGGCCCATATTGGAGTATGCAGCACCAGTATGAAACCCATACTTGGTCAAATACGTCAAGAAATTAGGGAAATTGTAAAGGTTTGCAACAAGACTAGTCCCGGAACTGAGGGATTTGTCCTGTGAGGATAGGTTAAGGGAACTCAACCTGACAACACTGGAAGACAGGAGGGACAGTGAGGGGACATGAATTGACAAGGTGGATAGGGACAGAACGTTCCAGAAATGTGACGCAGCAATTAGGTGAATACACATACACACATTCCCTACTCACTCCCTCTACTCCCTCACTCCCTCTACTTTTTCACTCCCTTCTTCCTTCCTACTGTCTCCCTACTCCCTCTCTCTACTCCCTCACTTCCTGTACTTCCTCAGTCCATCGGATCCTTTACTCCCTACTTACTCACTTCCTCTACTCCCTCACTCCATACTCACTCCATCTACTCCCTACTCACTCCCTCTACGCCCTACT
Organism: Cherax destructor; assembly: GCA_009830355.1. NCBI lineage: Eukaryota > Metazoa > Arthropoda > Malacostraca > Decapoda > Parastacidae > Cherax > Cherax destructor. The sequence continues at coordinate 73,080 of WNWK01005528.1, read as the reverse complement.
CACTCCCTCTACATCCTACTCACTCCCTCTACACCCTCACTCCCTCTACCCCTCACTCCCTCTACTCCCTACTCAATCCTCCTACTCGTTACTCACTCCCTCTATTCCCTCATTCCCTACTCACTCCTTCTTCTCCCTCACTCCCTCTACTCCCTCACACAGCACACACACAATAGCAAAGATGCGGTGCCAGGAGCTATGACTTGACCTCTTCAACCACAATTAAGTGAATTAGGTGAGTACACACACAAACACATATGACACATATGCACACACGCATACACACACACAAACACACACACACACACACACACACACACACACACACACACACACACACACACATATTGGGTCACAGAAACAAGGACTCACAGTTAGAAGTTGAAGACTCAGATGAGTCAATGTCAGGAAGTATTTCTTTAGTCATAGAGTTGCGAAGAAGTGAAATAGTCTGGCAAGTGACGTAGTGGAGGCAGGACCCATATATAATTTTAAGATGAGGTTTGATAAACGTCATGGAGCATGGAGAGAGAGGACCTAGTAGCGATCAGTGAAGAGGCGGGGCCAGGAGCTATGACTCGACCCTTGCAACCACAAATAGGTGAGTACATATACACAGAACAAGAAGTGGGACCTGCAAGCCGAATCTGAACAAGCCAGGATACAGAGCCTAGATGATGAAGTGAAAATGCAGAAGTAGGATATTGAGCCAAGAACAAAAGAGGCTTGGCATCAGCAGCAGGTATCACCAGTATCCAGAGATGGGACAGAAAGAAAGGAAGAAGCTAAGTCTTCTGTTTAGGCCCTATCAGACCACAAGGAAATGTCGAGGAATGAAAGTGGCATGCTGCTTGGCACAGGGACAGCAGTAAGTGAGGTAGGGTAGGTAGAGAAGGTGATAGGTCCCCTGCAGAGGTGCAATCAGGCCACAGGGTGCTACAGGAAATGATCAGGGAAGTAGCAAGATCTATGGTTAAATGGGACCAAGAGACGTGGAGGGAAAAGCAATGGGAAGATAGAGGGAGACATCAGTTTTTATTCATGGACTTCAGGAGACTGAAGGGAGGACATACAAAGAAAGACGACAGAGAGTAAAAAATCAGATTGAAAATATTAGCAAACACACAGGAGAGGAGAAAATGACTGAGGGGATAATTTTTCAGAGAATGGGGGGATACTGCAGGATAAACATTTGGCCAGTCATATTAATTTTCAAGATAGAAATGGTGTGGAACAGGATTCTGTAGCAGAAACAAATGCTAAAAGGAACAGCAACATACCAGATGATGTACCTAGATAGCGACAGAGCGAGAATAGAACGACAGAAACTGAGAGGATACAAAGACGAAAAGGGGCAAGAAAGAGAGACAAAGCTAGAGTCAGGAGGGGACAACCAGAGTCGGAAGGAGCAGCAAGTGCAACCACCCACTGAACCGGCAGGAGAACATTATCCAAAAACAAACCACACTCCACACTCACAGCCCCCACCCCACCCTACACAGTAGACTCCAATATCACACAAGTCTTCTACTCCCCAAACCCCCATAAGCCCCTCAGAATACAATGTTACAAAGAAAGCTGAAGGTATGGTACACGAACGCTGATGGAATAACAAATGAGTGTGAGGAGTGAAACGAAAAAACATGGAGGCACCACAAAACATAACACTCAGGTAAACCAAGCTCACAGGAATGAGCACAGATGCCATCTATCCAACTGGATATCAGATCCTGAGGAAAGATAGTGGGAATAGAGTGAGTGGAGGAGTTGCATTGCTCGTCAAAAACCAGTGGAATTTTGAGGAGTTGGATGGAGGAGACAGAGGGGAAGGAAGGGATTACATAATAGGAGCACTTCAGACTGGGGGTCCCAAGGTGGTAATTAGAGTGATGTATAACCCACCACAAAATAGCAGGAGACCAAGACAAGAATATGATGAGAGCAATAGAGCAATAGTTGATGCAGTAGATTAGGTGACCAGAAGGGCCCACATGGGCTAGGCAAAGTTACTGGTTGTAGGTGATTTCAATCACAAGGAAAATGACTGGGAGAAACCTGGAGTCACATAGGAGACCATAAACATGGAGGGTTAGGATGGTGGATGTGGTACTGGAAAACCTCATGTATCAACACGTTAGGGACATCACCAGAGAGAGAGAGAGAGAGAGAGAGAGAGAGAGAGAGAGAGAGAGAGAGAGAGAGAGAGAGAGAGAGAGAGAGAGAGAGAGAGAGAGAGAGAGAGAGAGAGAGAGAGAGAGAGAGAGAGAGAGAGATAGAGAGAGAGAAGAGAGAGAGAGAGAGAGAGAGAGAGAGAGAGAGAGAGAGAGAGAGAGAGAGAGAGAGAGAGAGAGAGAGAGAGAGAGAGAGATGAGAGGGTGAACCAGCAAGGCTGGACCTCATATTCATCTTTAATAGTTAGGACACTGAGGACATCACATATGAAAGACCACTCAGAGCTAGTGATTACGTTGTCCATAGCTTTGAATACACTGTAGAGTTAAAAGCGAAGAGTGAAGCAGCACGATTAGGACAGGAGAACCCAGACTACAAACGAAGGGACTACACAGACATGAGGAGAAACCTGGAGTCACATAGGAGACCATAAACATGGAGGGTTAGGATGGTGGATGTGGTACTGGAAAACCTCATGTATCAACACGTTAGGGACATCACCAGAGAGAGAGAGAGAGAGAGAGAGAGAGAGAGAGAGAGAGAGAGAGAGAGAGAGAGAGAGAGAGAGAGAGAGAGAGAGAGAGAGAGAGAGAGAGAGAGAGAGTGATAGAGAGAGAGAGAGAGAGAGAGAGAGAGAGAGAGAGAGAGAGAGAGAGAGAGAGAGAGAGAGAGAGAGAGAGAGAGAGAGAGAGAGAGAGAGAGAGAGAGAGAGAGAGAGAGGAGAACCAGCAAGACTGGACCTCATATTCACCTTGAGTTATTTAGACACTGAGGACATCACATATGAAAGGCCCCTCGGAGTCTTGAATACATATTAGTTAGAAGTGGAGAGAGAAGCAGGAAGAGTAGGACAGGAGAAGCCAAACTACGAAAGAGGGGATTAAACGTGCATGAGGAATTTCCTGCACGAGGTTGAGTGGAAAAGAGAACTGATGGGAAAACATTAGTTGATGAAATGATGGAATACATAACAACAAGATGCAAGGAGGCAGAGGAGAGGTTCGTACCCAAGGACAATAAAAATAATGTGAAGGCCATAACGAGCCGTTGGTTCACCCAAAGGTGAAAAGAGGCCAAAATTAAGTGTGCCTGGAAATGGAAAATGTATAGAAGACAAATGCCCCAGGAAAATAAGGAGATTAGTCGAATAGCCAGAAACGAATATGCACAGATAAGGAGGGAGGCCCAGTGACAATACGGAAATGACGTAGCATCGAAAGCAAAGTCTGGCCTGAAGTTGTTGTACAACCATATGAGAAGGAAAACAACAGTCAAGGAGGAAGGTCATTAGGCCTAGTAAGGAAGGAGGGGAGATGACAAGAAACGACCGAGAAGTATGTTAAAAGCTGAACATGAGATTTAATGAAGTATTTTCATTTTAGACAGAAAGAACTGTAGAATGCCGGAATGGTGGAGTGCACCAACAAGTGCTGGACACACTGCACAACCGACGAGAAGGTGAAGAGGCGGCTAATGAACTAAATACTGAGAGAGGGAGCAGAAGCGCTATGTGTACCACTAACAACAATCTTCAACACATCTATCGAAACAGGGCGACAATCTGAGTTATGGAAGACAGCAAATGTAGTCTCAATTTTAAGAAAGGAAATAGACACGCAGCATTAATCTACAGACCAGTATCACTGACATGTATGGTATGCAAAGTCAATGAGAGAAGATTATCAGAAGAGTGGTGGAGCACCTATAATGGAAGAGCTGATAATCGATAACCAAAACGGTTTCTGCGATGGGAAGTCGTGAGTCACAAACCTTATGGAGTTTTACGATAATGTCACTGAAGTAAGATAAAGAGAGAGAGAGAGAGAGAGAGAGAGAGAGAGAGAGAGAGAGAGAGAGAGGTGGGTAGATTGCATCTTCTTGGACTGCAAGAAGGCTTTCATAACAGTTCCAGACAAGAGAGTAGTGCAAAAGCTAGAGAAGCTGGCAGGAATAACAGGAAAAGCAGTGCAATGGATCAGATAATACCTGAAAGGAAGGAAACAAGAAGTCATGGTACGTGACGAGGTGTGAGAATGGGCACCTGTGACCAGCAAGGTTCCACAGGGATCAGTCTTAGGGCCAGTTCTATTTCTGGTATATGTGAATGACATGACGGAAGGGATAGATTCAGAGATGTCCCTGTTTGCAGACAAAGTGAAGCTAATGCAAAGAATTGAATCGGATGAGGATCAGGTAGAACTACAGGCTGCAATCCTGGTCCAGCAATTGGCTCCCGGAGTTTAATCCCACCAAGTGCAAAGTCATGAAGACTGGGGAAAGTCAAAAAAGACCACAGACAGAGTACAGGCTTGGGGGTCAAAGACTACAAACCTCGCTCAAGGAAAAGTATCTTGGGTATAATAGGAGCACATCTCCTGAGGCGCACAACGAAGTAACTGCTGCAGCATATGGGCGCCTGGCAAACCTAAGAATAGCGTTTCAACACCTTAGTAAAGAATCGTTGAAGACTCTGTACACCGTGTACGTCAGGTAAATATTGCAGTATGCGGCATCAGTATGGTGCCGCACACTCAAGCAGGTCAAGAAATTAGAGAAACTGCAAAGGTTTTGGTAGAAGACGAGGTAGACGAAGTGGAGAGGTAGATTGTTGCAATCAGACTATCACACTTTCGGCAAGATAATAATTATTTTAGCCTAAAACAGAAGCCTGTGGTCAGCGGCTTATACTGGAAAGTGAATTGTAACGACATGGAGAGATCAGAGGTAAGTTGGGCCCACTCGTGGAAATATGCCTTGTTAAACAGAAAATGAGTTTCTGAAGACAGCACTTGTGCCAAGATTCCATTAATCACGTTGCAGTGTGATATAAGTATCATATAACTGTAAGAATCCAATAAATAAAAGTATCTAAAAAAATTTATCGCATAAATGTAAGTCTCTGGCCACAGGTTAAGAGATTCGTTATCTTAGACCAAGTGTGATGGAGGGATTATATCCACCTACATCACCAGCTGAGTCTTCCACCACCACTGATCCTCTCGTCAGTAAACATGTGTCTTAATCTTCAGATTATAGACATTATAAACCATTTATGTGATTGGTTTTGTTGTGTTGGGTTTGGTTGGGTGAGGTTGAGGTTGTTTGGGTGAGAATGAGGTTCTTTGGGTAAGGTTGAACTTGGTTGGGTAAGGTTGAATTTGGTTGGGTAAGGTTAAACTTGGTTGAGTTATGTTTGGCTATGTTACGTTACGATAGGATACGTTGTTTGCAATATTGTTTGCAATATTGTTTGCAATATTTATAGGAATTTGATTTCAAGATATTTATTTTCGAGACAAAATATATGCATATTGATTTTTTTCAAATATACACAGATTGAATCGATCGCCATTACACAAAATAATTATTTTTGGTTACTTTAAAATATAACTTTCAGCTAAACTCACATCGGACTCTAAACTAAATATTTTCCCCCAAAATACTATTCCTTCCCGATTATAAAATAAATAGTTACGTTTGTCTAATAATTATTAGAAAAAATTAATGATGCTGATTTCACCTAAAAATATATAATTCCCTCACGCAAGTAATATAAAACAAATCCTGTTGATTAAAAATATATCATTTCTCCTTTGCAGATTATAACCCTCCCCCCCAAAAAATCCCCTTTTTAATTACAAGAAATAACAGTATAATTAATACAAAGGGTTTGATTTCTCTAAATGCAGGAAATAATTATAGTGCAACATTGCAGGAACCTTGCAGTGCGTCTGCTGATGACACAAACAACATCATTGACATTTTTGTTGTGTTGAAGCAGCGCCGCCGCCCAGCCTTCCTCTGGACGCAACACATGCATACATATCATGGAATTTAGAAATATCTCTTTCCGGACCAATAATTTGTTTCGCAAAGAAATTGCCTTTACACTTCATTTCCTTGTATCGTGAGAGAGAATGTCTATATAAATTTGTTTGCGAGATATTGACGTTCGTTTGTCCGTATCGCAAACATTTTCGTATCAGTTTACAGTTACGAATGGGTCCTGTACCTTCGGTTTCATACTTTCTACGTATTTTGTTGTATGCGTTTTACGCAGTGCACGTCTTATGTAAGTGCACGTCTTATGCAAGTGCACGTCTTATGTAGTGTTGATAGTGTGTAGTGTATATATTTTGATGTGTACTTCTTGGCTTCTGTACATAATGTGTTAGGTGTCTTGTGTACTGCACCTCTTTTGCTGTGTAAGTCTTGTACTGTGAGTATTTTGTACTGTGTAAATGTTCTACTGTATATGTATAATGCTGTGTACGTATAGTGTTGTGTACGTGTAATGTTGTGTACGTGTAGTCCTGTGTACCTCTTGTGCAGTTTACGTGCTGTGCTGTGTACGTGTAGTACTATGTACATGTGCTGTGCACGTGTAGTACTGTATACATATGCTGTGTACGGGTGTTACTGTGTACATGTGTACGTGTTTTGTTTTGAACGTATTGTGTTGTGTACGTGTAGTGCTGTGTAAATGTGGTGTAAGGGTGGTACTGTGTACATGTGCTTTGAACGTGTTGTGGTGTGTACATGTGCTGTGTACGTGTGGTACTGTGTACATACAGTACAGTGTACGTCTTGTGTTTTGTATTTCATGTATAGTTGACTGTCTTACTAACAAGGTACATAATACCAACAGCTCTATATAAGTTGATAAATTAGACACATATACAAAGAAGAATCGTGAAGAACAGGAGGAGTTTGAGGTAATCAGTCCCTCAACTTTGAGTCGATGTTCTCAGTCCATCAATCTTGAAAAGAATACAGCATATGTGCGAAGAAGTAGCTTATATACCGTAGGCAGGAGAGGTGCAGCAGTCGCAGGTGATGTCACATTTGACCAATGTGGAAGTAGGTAGTGCCCAAGGGTTTGGCAAGTGAAGAATTCCCTGTATTAAGATCCCAAGATGTTGCTGTGTCAGACAGGATGTAGATGAATGGTTCAGAGAACCATTTATCTACAGCCCTATATAAGAGGGACTTATACAATGTCAGGTAACTTTACTTTGGAAACGTATCGCCCCCTGCTGGGAGAAACGTTGCATTAGTGTCTCTTGTGCGCACAGCACGTGTTGTGCTAACCTAATTGTACTCACCTAATTATGGTTGCAGGAGTCGAGACTCAGCTCCTGGCCCCGCCTCTTCACTGATCGCTACTGGGTCCTCTCTCTCCCTGCTCCATGAGCTTTATCATACCTCGTCTTAAAACATCGCTTACCAGACTTTTCCACTTCCTGACAACTCTGCGACAGAAGAAATACTTCCTAACATCCCTTTGACTCATCTGAGTCTTCAACTTCCAATTGTGACCCCTTGTTTCTGTGTCCCATCTCTGGAACATCCAGTCTCAGTTCACCTTATCAATTCCTCGCAGTATTTTGTTTGTCGTTATCATGTCTCCCCTAACCCTCCTGTCCTCCAGTGTCGTCAGGCCGATTTCCCTTAACATTTCTTCGTAGGACATTCCCCTTAGCCCTGGAACTAGCCTTGTTGCAAACTTTTACACTTTCTCTAATTTCTTGACGTGCTTGACCAGGTGTGAGTTCCAAACTGGTGCTGCATACTCCAGTATGGGCCTGACGTACACCGTGTACAGAGTCTTGAACGATTCCTTATTGAGGTTTCAGAACTCTATTCTCAGGTTTGTCAGGCGCCCATATGCTGCAGCAGTTATCTGGTTGATGTGTGCTTCCGGAGACGTGCTCGGCATTATACTCACTCCAATATCTTTCTACTTGAGAGATGTTTGCTGTCTTTGACCACCTAGCATATATTCTGTCTGCGGTCTTCTTTGCCCTTCCCTGATCTTCATGACTTTGTTTTTGGCGGGGTTAAATTCAAGGAGCCAGTTGCTGGACCAGGTGTCCAGCCTGTCCAGGTCTCTGATTTAATTCTCCTCATTCTTCACATCGTGTGCGAACAGGGACACTTGTGAGTCTATCCCTTCCATCATGTCATTCACATATACCAAAAATAACACTGGTCCTAGGACTGACACCTGTGGGACCCCGCTCGTCAGAGACGCCCACTGTGATACCTCATCCCACCGCCTGTGAGGTATCAATGTCACATAGGAGTTTCACCTCCTCAAATTCAAATTCAAATTGATATATTTCTCTGCAAAAATTACAATGTGTGTTTTTACATTTTAAGGACTAAGGACTATAATTACAAAGATGGCCGTTAGCATGCCTAGCATGCCAGGGCATGCTAGGCATTTCGGGCAGACTTAATACTAGGTTTGCTCCAATATTGGAGTAAATCAGGTAAACTTACTCTATACAATGATTATACTGGTATTAAGGTTAGGTAATTGTAGTGATTAACTAAATTTACAAAATGGAGGTAGTATAAAAAATAAAGAATTTAACAAGTAGTTTATATATTAATGGAAATGGTGACGTGTTGGCATGATACAGTTTCTATATTGTAGTGTCTTAGGCAAACTTATGACTAGCTTAAGGAGGTCATCATAGTGTTTGCTTAAGGATCGGACGTTGTAGTTAAGAACTGTTATACTTTTAGTAGTGTTTAGGACAGTGTTGGCTTGTGATGCTGTGTAATAGAGGCAGTTACTTTCCAGTAAATTTTGATTGGGTGTTAGATTATGTAGGTTTAGATCAGGGTCGACGTGATCATTCATCATTTAGGTTAATTAGTAAGTTTATTATATAATGTATAGTGTGGTGAATTCTAGTATTGATATCTGTAGTAAGGGAATGTTTGGACAAGTATATTGCTAATGCACATTGGTCAAATAGAGTATAGTAACAAATAAACATAATGGAATTGGTATTGACTATGTATTAAGCTAGAATGAAAAAAATAAAAAAATAGATATAAACTACTAAGATTAAATTACAAAATAAAGAAGCACCAATGAGTTTGGTATTGGTAAAGTAAAACTAGATAATAACTAGGATACAATTATAAAATAAAATTAGGTATTGGTTATGTATTAAGCTAGAATGAGATAAGGTAAAACTAGATATTAACTAAGATACAATTAAAAAATGAAGTAGCACCAGAATGTCACTTGTAATTGCACTAAGGAATAGTTGCAAACTTGTATATATAAAGGTATAACACAGGTTTATACAAAAGTATAATAAAAATAAAATAACAGAAAGACAATGATTTGGGTGTAAGTGATTTGATAGTAAGATGGTATACAATAGATATTAAAAAAAGTAAATTGGAATAGTTGCAACAGGTAATATTGATTAAGTAATATTGATTAAGATAGGGCAATGATATGGTAAATTACAAATATATAAAAAAGTATTTGAAATGATTAAGAGAGATTTGCTGATATAACATTTTTTTGACTATGAGGTAGAGTTGTAGTTGAATATGAAAGCTTGGATATTTGGCAATAGTAGGTTAATAAAAATAATAGTATAAAATAAGATTGGGCAATGAAGTATAAAATAAAATATAGGGCAATAATAATTTTAAAATAAAATTGGGCAATAAAGCTTGAAAATTTGGCAATAATAGGTTAATAAAAATAAAAGTATAAGATAAGGTTGGGCAATAATGTCTAAAATAAGGTAGGGCAATAACAGGTTAAGATAGAATTGGGGGACAATGATGTGGTATTTCATCCAACAATGATTGTGTGTATTTCATCCAACAATGATTGTGTGTATTTCATCCAACACTTGTTGTCCTTTTTGTCTCCACTGTAAATACTTCTTTAAATCTCGTGTTGAGCTCCTCACATACTTCTTGATCGTTTCTTGTTAGTTCCCCACCTTCTTTCCTCAGCCTGATTACCTGGTCCTTGACTGTTGTCTTCCTCCTAATGTGGCTATACAACAGTTTCGGGTCAGACTTGACTTTCGATGCTATGTTGTTTTCGTACTGTCGCTGGGCCTCCTTCCTTATCTGTGCATACTCGTTTCTGGCTCTCCGACTATTCTCTTTATTTTCCTGTACTTTTTCCATTCTCTAGTGCATTTACTTTTTGTCTCCCTACACCTTCGGGTAAAGGAAGGACTCGTTCTGGTATTCCCAATATTTCTGTTGCCCTTGGTAACAAACCTTTCCTCTGCCTCCTTGCAATTTGTTGTTACGAAATCCATCATTTCGTTTACTGACTTTCCTACCAATTCTCTTTCCCACTGAACCTCCTGCAGGAAGTTCCTCATACCTGTGTATTCTCCCAATTTATAGTTTGGCTTTTTCGTTCTACTCTTGTTACCCTCACCACTTGTAACTCAACTATGTATTCAAAGCTCAGAACCACATGATCACTAGCTTCAAGGGGCCTTTCATATGTCATGTCCTCAATGTCCGAGCTACTCAGGGTGAACACGAAGTCCAGTCTTGCTGGTTCATCCTCTCCTCTCTCTCGGTGTGTGTGTGTGTTAGTTACCATTTTGTCCTAGGCACATGTCGATTAGACACTAGACCTGTTGTATGTGTGTGTGTGTGTGTGTGTGTGTAAGGAAACACTTCAAAATGGTCCCGCCCCGCCGGGAATTAAACCCTGGCCCTCCGTGCGTGAAGCGAAAGCTTTAGCCACCAGGCCACCGGGGCTGTGTGTGTGTGTATGTGTGTGTGTGTGTGTGTGTGTGTGTGTGTGTGGGTGTGTGTGTGTGTATGTTGAGAGTGTGTTTGTGTGTGTGTGTGTGTGTGTGTGTGTGTGTGTGTTAGTTACCATTTTGTCCTAGGCACATGTCGATTAGACACTAGGCCTGTTGTATGTATGTATGTGTGTGTGTGTGTGTGTGTGTGTGTGTGTGTGTGTGTGTGTGTGTGTAAGAAAACATTTCGAAATGTTTTCTCCCCGCCGGGAATTGAACCCGGGTCCTCCATGCGTGAAGCGAGAGCTTTAGCCACCAGGCCACCTTGGCTGTGTGTGTGTGTGTATGTGTGTACTCACCTATTTGTTGTTGCAGGGGACGAGTCATACCTCCTGGCCCCGCCTCTTCACTAATTGCTACTAGGTCCTCTCTCTCACTGCTCCATGAGCTTTATCAAACCTCGTCCTAAAACTATGTATGGTTTCTGCCTCCACTACGTCACTTTCTAGGCTATTCCACTTCCTGACAACTGTATGACTGAAGAAATTCTTCCTAACGTCCCTATGACTAATGGGAGTCACCTAGTTGTTGATGCAGAGTCGAGTCATAGCTCATGGCCCCGCCTCTTCACTGGTCGCTACTGAGTCACTCTTCCTGTTCCATAAGCTTTATCATACCTCTTCTTAGAGCTATGTATGGATCCTGCCTCCACTCCATCACTTCCCAGACTATTCCACTTCCTGACAACTCTGTGACTGAAGAAATACTTCCTAACGTCCCTGTGACTCATTTGAGTCTTCAACTTCCAACTGTGACCCCTTGTTGGTGTGTCCCATCTCTGGGACATCCTGTCTCTGTACACCTTGTCGATTCCTCTCAGTATTTTTTATGTTGTTATCATATCTCCCTTATCTCTCTTGTCCTCCAGCGTCGTCAGGTTGATTTACCTTAACCTCTCCTCGTAGGGCATGCCCCTTAGCAAAGGGACTAGTCTAGTTGCAAACCTTTGCACTTTCTCTAGTTTCCTTACGTGCTTGGCTGGGTGCAGGTTCCAAACTGGTGCTGCATACTCCAATAAAGGCCTAACGTTCACGGTGTACGGGGTCCTGAATGACTCCTTATTGAGATGTCGCAATGCTGTTCTTATGTTTGCTAGGCGCCCGTATGCCGCAGCAGTTATTTGGTACATGTACTCCTCAAGAGATGTGCCCGGTTTTATACGCACCCCAAGATCCTTTTCCTTGAGTGAGGTTTGTAGTCTTTGGCCCCTTTGACTCTACTCCGTCGGCGGTATTCTTTGCCTTTCTCCAATCTTCATGACTTTGCACTTAGTGGGGTTGAACTCCAGGAGCCAGTTGCTGGACCAGGCCTGCAGCCTGTCCAGATCACTGCCTGGTCCTCGTTCGATTGAATTCTTCTCATCAACTTCATATCATCTGCAAACAAGGACACTCCTGAGTCTATTCCTTCTGTCCTAGGACAGCACCGGTCCTAGGACTGACCTCTGTGGAACCCCGCTCGTCACAGTCGCCAATTCTGACACCTCTCTGCGTACCATTACTCGCTGTTGTCTTCCTGACAGTTATTCCCTGATCCATTTCAGTGCCTTCCCTGTTATCCCTGAGTGATCGTCCAGTTTTTTCACTAATCGCCTGTGTGGAACTTTGTCAAACACGTTCATACAGTCTTGTCTTACTGCTGTCACCCTGTCATAGAACTCCCGTAGGTTTGTGACACAGGATTTCCCATCCCTTCAATCGTGCTGGCTGTCATTGATAAGCGCGTTCCTTTCTAGGTGCTCCACCACTCTTCTGATAATCTTCTCCATGACTTTGCATACTATACATGTCAGTGACACTAGTTTGTAGTTTAATGCTTCGTGTCTGTCTTCTTTTTTATAAATTGGGACTACATTTGTTGTCTTCCATACCTCAGGTAGCTGCCCTGTTTCGATAGATGTGTTGAAGACTGTTGTTAGTGGTATACATACCGCCTCTGCTCCCTCTCTCAGGATCAATGGAGAGATGTTATCAGGCCCCATCGCTTTTGAGGTATCTAGCTCACTTAGCAGCCTCTTCACTTCTTCCTCGGTTGTATTTATTGTGTCCAACACTTGATGGTGTACCCCAACTCTCTGTCTTTCTGGAGTCCCTTCTGTGTCCTCTGTGAACACTTCTTTGAATCTCATGTTGAGTTCCTCACATACTTCCCTGTCGTTTCGTGCGAACTCCCCTCTTTCCTTCCTCAACCTGATTACCTGGTCCTTGACTGTTGTTTTCCTCCTTATGTGGCTGTACAACAGCTTCGGGTCAGATTTGGCTTTTGCTGCAATGTCATTTTCATATTGTTGTTGGGCCTCCCTTCTTACCTGTGCATATCCATTTCTGGCTCTTCGATTGCTCTCTTTATTCTCCTGGGTCATTTGCCTTATACACTTCTTCCATTCGCTAGCACACTTGGTTTTGGCTTCTCTACACCTTGGGGTGAACCAAGGGCTCATCCTTGGTTTACCCCTAGCTGACGAGAGGTTTGAGTACAAACCTCTCGTCAGCTTCTTTGCATATTGTTGTCACATATTCCATCATCTCGTTTACTGACTTCCCTGCCCTGAGTGTGTGTACTCACCTAATTGTGGTTGCAGGGGTCGAGACTCAACTCCTGGCCCCGCCTCTGCACTGTCCGCTACTGGGTCTCTGTTCTCCCTGCTCCATGAGCTTTATCATACCTTGTCTTAAAACTATGTATGGTTACCGCCTCCACTATATCGTTCGCTAAACTATTCCACTTCCTAACTACTCTATGGCTGAAGAATTGCTTCCTAACATCCCTCTGACTCATCTGAGTCTTCAGCTTCCAGTTGTGTCCCCTTGTTTCTGTGTTTCCTCTCTGGAACATCCTGTCACTATCTACCTTGTCGATTCCCCGCAGTATTTTGTATGTCGTTATCATGTCTCCTCGAACCCTTCTGTCCTCCAGTGTTGTTAGTCCTATTTCCCTCAACCTTTCTTCATAGCACAGTCCCTTGAGTTGTGGAACTAGCCTTGTCGCAAACCTTTGCACTTTCTCTAATTTCTTGACATGCTTGACCAGGTGTGGGTTCCAGACTGGTGCTGCATATTCTAGTATGGGCCTGACGTACACGGTGTACAGTGTCTTGAACGATTCCTTGTTAAGGTAACGGAACGCTAATTTTAGGTTTGCCAGTCGCCCATATGCTGCCGCAGTTATCTGGTTAATGTGTGCCTCCGGAGACGTGCTTGGCGTTATACTCACCCCAAGGTCTTTCTCCTTTGCCGAGGTTTGTAGCCTTTGTCCGCCTAGCCTGTACTCTGTCAGCGGTCTTCTTTGCCCTTCTTCGATCTTCATGACTTTGCATTTGGTGGGATTGAATTCGAGAAGCCAGTTGCTAGACCAGATGTAACGCTTGTCCAGGTCTGTTTGAAGTCCTGCTTGGTCCTCTTCCGATGTGATTCTCCTCATTAATTTAACATCATCTGCGAACAAAGACACTTCTGAGTCTATCCCGTCCGTCATGTCATTTACATATACCAAGAATAACACTGGTCCTAGGACTGACCCCTGCGGTACACCGCTCGTCACAGGCGCCCACTATGATACATCAACACGCACCATGACCCGTTGTTGCCTCCCTGTGAGGTATTCCCTGATCCATTCCAGTGCCCTTCCTGTTATACATGCTTGTTCTTCCAACTTCTTTACTAATCTCATGTGAGGAACTGTGTCGAAGGCCTTCCTGCACTCCAGGAAAATGCAATCAACCCACCCTTCTCTCTCTTTCCTTACCTCTGTTACTTTATCATAGAACTCTAGGAGGTTTGTTACACAGGATTTGCCTTCCTGGAATCCGTGCTGTCTGGTGTTTATTATCCTGTTCAGCTCGAGGTGCTCCACCATTCTTTTCCTGGTGATTTTCTCCAGGACTTTGCACACTATACACGTAAGTGACACCGGTCTATAGTTTATTGCCTCTTTTTTGTCTCCTTTTTTAAAGATGGGGACTACATTGGCCTTCTTCCATACCTCAGGTAGCTGCCCAGTTTCAAGGGATGTGTTGAATATTATGGTAAGTGGCACACTCAGTACCTCAGCTCCTTCCCGAAGAACCCACGGGGAGATATTGTCCGGACCCATCGCCTTTGAGGTATGAAGGTCACTGAGTAACTGCTTCACCTTCTCCTCAGTTGTGTGTATGCCCTCTATCACTTGATACATCCCTTGTTGGTGACGCACTCCGTCCTGTCTACCCAGCTGCCTTCCTTCCTCCACTGTGAATACTTCCTTAAACCTCAAGTTGAGCTCCTCACATACCTCTTGATCGTTACTTGTGAGTTCCCCATCTTCTCTCCTCAGCCTTATCACCTGGTCCTTGACTGTTGTCTTCCTTCTGATGTGACTGTACATCAGTTTCGGGTCGGACTTAACTTTTGATGCTATGTCGTTTTCGTACTGTTTCTGGGCCTCCCTCCGTACCTGTGCATACTCGTGGTGTGTGTGTGTGTGTGTGTGTGTGTGTGTGTGTGTGTGTGTGTGTGTGTGTGTGTGTATGTATCAGCATCATTGATGATGATAGCGTTACACAAATCGTAAAGACGATATAAGACAATATTATGTGTACTACAGTTCAGACCATATATTCATAAGCTGAGGCAAGAAAATAGATTATGATGGAAAAATTGTCCTCTGTTAAATCTGTAAGCTTTTCCTGGCGGAACTTAAGGAAAGAGTGACAAAAATATTTGAGACTTTACGATTTATTTGTTGAAACCATTACGAGATGTACATTGTACATGATGTACACTGCACAAGTTGTACACTGCATAAAATGTACATTACACATGATGTACACTGTGCAAGATGTGAACTGCACAAGTTGTACACTGCACAAAATGTACACTACACATGATGTACACTGTACAAGATGTGCACTGTACATGTGCATTGTACAAGATGTACATTACACATGATGTACACTGTGCAAGATGTGAACTGCACAAGTTGTACACTGCACAAAATGTACACTACACATGATGTACACTGTACAAGATGTGCACTGTACATGTGCATTGTACAAGATGTACATTACACATGATGTACACTGTGCAAGATGTGAACTGCACAAGTTGTACACTGCACAAAATGTACACTCCACATGATGTACACTGTACAAGATGGGCACTTTACATGTGCATTGTACAATATGTACAGTGAACAAGTTGTATACTACAGAAAATGTACACTACGCTTGAAGTACACTGTACAAGATGTGCAGTTCCCATGATGTAAACTGCAAAAGATGTACAGTGCACATGATGGACACTGCACAAGATATAAAGTGCACATTATATACACTTCACAAACTGTACACTGCACATGTACACTGTACTAGACGTACACTGCAAAAATGTACAGAGCACATGATGTACACTGAACAAGATGTACAGTGCACACAATATGCACTGCAGAAGATATATTGTGCTCCTGATGTACAATGCACAAAGTGTACAGTACACATGATGCACATTGCACAAGATGTAGTGTGCACTTGATGTACACTGTACAAGATGTACACTGCTCAAGATGTGTGCAATTGATGTACATTGCACAAGATGTACAGTGCACAAGATGCCCACTGCACATAATGTACACTGTACAAGATATATAGTGCACATAGTGTACACTGCATAAGACGTAAATGAATAAAACCCAGATGGCAGGAAACGTAGACGTCAAGAAATGTTGAGTAAACTTAGCAGTTAATGACAGTGTTGTACCAAGAGAATATATGAACATTCTCCGTCTCGACTCAACCAAGTACGTTATTACTGTACTTTGTATAACAAATTACCGTAATAATGCAATACATCCTCCACCACCACCAACACTAATACCATTACCATCACCACCACCAACATCACAATTACCACCATCACCAACACTAATACCATTACCATCACCACCACCAACATCACCATTACCACCACAACAACCACCACCACCATCACAATTACAACCACCACCACAATTACCACCACCACCACCACAGCCGCCACCACCACCATTACCACCACCATCACCACCGCCACCATCATCACCATCACCACCACCACCACTGTTGTGCCCCCTGAATGGGGCCCAATGTTTATAATGTACATATTTCATGTATATTATTTTTCAAATCATTTTATATTGCTGATATTTTCAGTATTACCTAAATTGGAAATATATTGCTTTATATTATTTGACTTAGCTATAATATTAGGTAGGATGAAACAATTTATACTTTACTCATTGTTTAAGAGTGTTGAGTAGCTGCCCGCATTGGCAAACTACCTTGTTAACTATCACTCGCATGCTTAACTGCCGCCTCCGTGCTGGAGTACCACGAGAGAATCAAGTGATAACACCTGAGATTGGAGACTGTCTTGCCTTCATCTCTCTCTTCCTTCCTGGTCGTGGCTTGACTAGCACCTCTCCTTTCTGGTTGTTTGTTCGTTATTTAGACTCTGTTTGGTAGAGAATGATTTCTATGGTGAGACGAAACATACTTCTTGTAACTCTGTGTAACGCTGTTCACTGAGCATAGTTTAGACTTGGTGATTTTTGACGTTTTACTGAGGTTGTGTGTCATACTGACACTCTAAGTTAACCCAGGTTCCAAGCTTCAGCTTCTGACCTAATTTGCTTGGCATCTACGCACTGTCGTAGTCGGGGATTTGGTTATGCTGAACCTAGATTCAGTATTAAGAGAATTTTGTGCCTTTTATGGAGGATCTGATGTTGGTCTCCAGTTAGGGTCATTATTTTGTCTCCTTGTTCCTGACGCTGCGCTGTTTCTTGTTATATTATTGTTGTTCGGCGAATCGTTCGTCTTACTGTTCAAGCAAACTGTTCTTATTGCCTGGTTGGTCAAGAAGTTAGATTATTTGAGGACGTTTTTGTCAGTCACTGTTTAAAT
This sequence comes from Cherax destructor, assembly GCA_009830355.1. Taxonomy (NCBI): domain Eukaryota; kingdom Metazoa; phylum Arthropoda; class Malacostraca; order Decapoda; family Parastacidae; genus Cherax; species Cherax destructor. The sequence continues at coordinate 55,392 of WNWK01005528.1, read as the reverse complement.
CGAGTCGAGTCTTTTCGAGACATAACGAACAACTTGGAGCACATACACACATTCTCACACACATGCTTGTACATATATATTAGTATTATGTTTATAATTGCTGACCTGTACCAGAAGGTACTTAAGAACCATAAAGATATGAAATGTGCCTTCAGTATTAAAATACTGTATAATTTACTTTTCCAATACGAGAGAAGTGTTGAGCTAATATCCTAATTTATATCAAATTCATTTACTTTGATATTGTCCACCTAAACAACTTTAACTGTTAATATACTTCGCATTTTTTTATTTCTTTAGTTAGTATTCTATCAGTTGCAATACTAAAGCGCTATTTAACTTTTGATAAACTTTAAAGGATAAACTGGACCAGAATACTGACTACTTGTTACAAAATCCCAGAAACAGGCTGAATGCTAGAGGGACAGACCTTCTAGTAGATATCGCATTTTTTGTAACAAATGGGGGTCTGTCCGGGAGACACTGGCTGGGTATCAGTGTTCTAACAGCCACTGGCTGGGTAGCAGTGTTCTAACAGACACTGGTTGGGTGGCAGTGTTCTAACAGACACTGGCTGGGTAGCAGTGTCTAACAGACACTCGCTGGGTAGCAGTGTCCAACAGACATTGACTGGGTAGCAGTGTCTAAGAGACACTGGATAGGTAGCAGTGTTATAACAGACACTGGCTGGGTTTTGCGTCCCCTGAATGAACTCCAATATATAATATGTATATTATATGTATATATTATCTTTCATATAATTTTATATTGCTGATGTTTTCATTAATAGCTAAAATGAAAATATCTTGCTTTATATTATTACTTGACTTATTATTTTAGCTTATGAATGTAGGTAGAGTGTAACATTTACACTTCACTTTGCTCACTGTTGAAGAGTTGTGAATGACTGTCAGCTCTCACATATTACTTTGCTAAATACCTGCCTGTTTGTTAGGCAGTTTTGAGTGAGGCGGCATCGCTTGAGTAAGCTCTTGCTAGTCAGGTGATCACACTTGATGTGGGACCTGTTGTACATGCTTCACTTTCTCTCGATACCTATCCCTCTCAATATCTGCTTCTTGTCCTAGAAGCATCTCTCATCTCTCCCCCTCAAGGGAGGCTCCTTAGATGTTTATTATGAACACAGGTAATGAATGACCAGTGACCTGGTGCAAATATTAATTTCCACCTAGTGACTAGTGAATTGCTCATTACTTTATAATTTGTTCATGATTGTAACCATGTATAAACGTAAGTAAGTAAATTTACTTACATGATTCATTACCTTTGTAACTTGTGAGTTCATTACCTTGTTCAGCTATCAAAACTTTGGGCCCAGTCCCTGGACCCATTATGTACCTCTGTAATCTTTTGACTACCGCCCACAGGATGGGTATGGGCTGCATAATAAAGATATTTAACTAACTAACTGTGACCTGGTCGTAATGGGGTTTGGAGCAAAACAAACTCAGAAGTTAGACTATAATGTATATTTTGCCTTCACCCATTATATACAAATATGTACACTATGTACAGATGGAATAATAAGTGTACACGATGGTGACAGATGATAAAAGCCAGAGAGAGTGCACCATACTCAACCAGCAGGTAGGAAGTCTGGCAAATGCTGACCGCAAGTGAACCACATTGCTTCAGCATTTGGCGGGCTCGCCTGTGATTGGTCAATGAACCATGGTACTGATTTAGCGACGGGTACCTTAATAATTGTTAAACCCTTAGCACCTGGTTTGCTGGTTGGGAGGCAGCCTATATGAGTGTGACATACGCCGAATAAATTGTAACATACTCTTTTCATGCCACAATGTTGGTGAGGGGCTCTTCATCTAGGGAATTGGATCTGAAATCCAGTTCCCTGAATTGAGCCTGAATGCCTTCATCCCCTCCATATGCGCTGTATAATCCTACGGGTTTAGCGCTCCCCATTATTATACTACTAATAATAATCTTGTCCATCATCTCTGGCTGTTCGTGATTTAGACTGTTTTCGTAGAGTATGATTTCGTTGGTGAGTCTAAGTATACTTGTTTTAACTCTGTGTAAATCTGTACACAGAGTTCAGACTTAGTGATTTTTTATGTTTTTCAGAGGTTGTGTGTCTTACCGACACTCTATTCAACCCAGGTCCCAAACTGACACTTCTGACCTAGTTTGTGGCATCTACGCACTGTCGTAGTCAGGGATTTGGTTATGCTAAATTTAAATTCAGTAATTAAGGAGTTTTATGCCTTTTATGGAGGATCTGCTGATGGTCCCCAGTTAGGGTCGTTATTTTGTCTCCTTGTTCCTGCTGATGATTAGTGTTGTTTTGTACATTATTGTTGTTTGGTGAACGGTTCGTCTTATTGTTCAAGCAAGCTGTTTGATTACCTTGATGGTCGAGAAGATAGATAATTTGTCAGTCACTGTTTAAGTCTAAGTCGAGTCGAGTCTTACTGAGACATAACGAACACTTTGATCACATACACACATTCTCACACACACTTGTATATACTAGTATTATTCTTATACTAGATATCAACGTACCAGATGGTATTTGTGAGTCGTACTGCTACGAAATGTTCCTCAGCACTGTACTACTATGGACAATTTAACATTGCATTACACAAGAAGTGTAGGCGCTTATATCATAAATTATATCAAACTTATTTACTCTGATATTGTCCACCTAGACACCTTTGTTATTAAAGATTTCAAATTTCATTTCCAAGGATATAGTTCAACCAGTTGGAATCTTAACTTTGGACAACTGGACTATAATTTATTCTGACCAACTGTCACAAAACCAGAAACAGGCTTGATGCTAGAGGAGGATCAATAAGTTGACCTTCTTGTATTCTCTGGAGATGTCTATACATTATAGATATCGCCTTTTGTAACATTGGGTAGCAGTTTTAACAGACAATGGCTGGGTAGCAGTATTCTAATAGACAATGGCTGGGTAGCAGTGTTCTCAGACTGGCTGGGTAGCAGAGTTCTCAGCCTGGGTGGGAAGCAGTGTTATCAGAGAGACTGGCTGAGTAGCAGTGTTCTCAGACTGGCTGAGTAGCAGTGTTTTCAGACTGGCTGAGTAGCAGTGTTCTCAGACTGGCTGGGAAGCAGTGTTCTCAGACTTGCTGGATAGTAGTGTTCTCAGACTGGCTAGGTAGCAGTGTCCTCACAGAGACTGGCTGGGTAGCAGTGTTCTCAGACAGGCTGGGTAGCAGTCCTCTCAGACTGGCTGGGTAGCAGTGTTCTCAGACTGGCGGTGTATCAGTGTTCTCAGAGTGACTGGGTAGCAGTGTTCCCAGAATGGCTGGGTAGCAGTCTTCTCAGACTGGCTGGGTAGCAGTGTTCTCAGACTAGCTGGTTAGCATTATTCTCAGACTGACTGGGTAGCAGTGTTCTCAGACTGGTTGGGTAGCAGTGTCCGCACAGAGACTGGTTAGGTATCAGTGTCCTCAGAGACTGGGTGGGTAGCAGTGTTTTCAGACTGGCAGGATAGCAGTGTTCTCAGACAGGCGGGGTATCAGTGTTCTCAGAATGACTGGGAGGCAGTGTTCTCAGACTGGCTGGGTAGCAGTGTCCTCACAGAGACTGGGTATGTATCAGTTTCCTCACAGAGACTGCCTGGGTAGCAGTGTTCTCAGTCTGGCTGGGTAACAGTCTTCTCAGACTGGCTGGGTAGCAGTCTTCTCAGACTGGCTGGGTAGCAGTGTTCTCAGACTGGCGGTGTATCAGTGTTCTCAGAGTGACTGGGTAGCAGTGTTCCCAGAATGGCTGGGTAGCAGTCTTCTCAGACTGGTTGGGTAGCAGTATTCTCAGACTGGCTGGGTAGCAGTGTTCTCAGACTGGCGGTGTATCAGTGTTCTCAGAGTGACTGGGTAGCAGTGTTCCCGAAATGGCTGGGTAGCAGTCTTCTCAGACTGGCTGGGTAGCAGTGTTCTCAGACTGGCGGTGTATCAGTGTTCTCAGAGTGACTGGGTAGCAGTGTTTTCAGACTGGCTGGATAGCATTGTTCTCAGACTAACTGGTTAGCATTATTCTCAGACTGACTGGGTAGCAGTGTTCTCAGACTGGTTTGGTAGCAGTGTCCTCAGAGACTGGCTGGGTAGCAGTGTTTTCAGAATGGCAGGATAGCAGTCTTCTTAGACTGGCTTTTTAGCAGTGTTCTCTGACTGGCGGGGTATCAGTGTTCTCAGACTGGCTGGATAGCAGTGTCCTCATAGAGACTGGCTAGGTATCAGTTTCCTTACAGAGACTGCCTGGGTAGCAGTGTTCTCAGTCTGGCTGGGTAACAGTGTTCTCAGACTGGTTGGGTAGCAGTTATCAGACTGGCTGGGTAGCAGTGCTCTCTGGCTGGGTAGTAGTGTTCTCAGACTGGCTGGGTAGCAGTGTTCTCAGACTGGCGGTGTATCAGTGTTCTCAGAGTGACTGGATAGCTGTGTTCCCAGAATGGCTGGGTAGCAGTCTTCTCAGACTGGCTGGGTAGCAGGGTTCTCAGACTGGCTGCGAAGCAGTGTTCTAAGACTGGCTGGATAGCAGTCTTCTCAGACTGGCTGGGTAGCAGTGTTTTCAGACTGGCTGAGTAGCAGTGTTCTCAGACTGGCTGGATAGTAGTGTTCTCAGACTGGCTGGATAGCAGTGTTCTCAGACTGGCGGTGTATCAGTGTTCTCAGAGTGACTGGGTAGCAGTGTTTTCAGACTGGCTGGGTAGCAGTGTTCTCACAGAGACTGGTTAGGTAGCAGTGTTCTCAGAGACTGGCTGGGTAGCAGTGTTTTCAGACTGGCTTGGTAGAAGTGTTCTCAGACTGGCTGGGTAGCAGTTATCAGACTGGCTGGGTAGCAGTGCTCTCAGACTAGCTGGGTAGCAGTCTTCGCAGACTAGCTGGGTAGTAGTGTTCCCAGACTGGCGGTGTATCAGTGTTCTCAGAGTGACTGGGTAGCAGTGTTCGCAGAATAGCTGGGTAGCAGTTTTCTCAGACTGGCTGCGAAGCAGTGTTCTCAGACTGGCTTTGTAGCAGAGTTCTCAGACTGATTGGTTAGCAGTATTCTCAGACTGGCTGAGTAGCAGTGTTCTCACAGAGACTGGCTGGGTACCAGTGTTCTCAGCATGGCTGGGTAGAAGTGTTCTCAGATTGGCTGGGTAGCAGTGTTTTCAGACTGGCTGGGTAGCAGTCTTCTCAGACTGGCTGGTTAGCAGTGTTCTCAGACTGGCGGTTTATCAGTGTTCTCAGAGTGACTGGGTAGCAGTGTTCCCAGACTGGCTGGGTATCAGTCTTCTCAGACTGGCTGGGTAGCAATGTTCTCAGACTGGCGGTGTATCAGTGTTCTCAGACTAGCTGGTTAGCATTATTCTCAGACTGACTGGGTAGCAGTGTTCTCAGACTGCTGGAGCATGTCTCACAGGACTGGTTAGGTAGCAGTGTCCTCAGAGACTGGCTGGGTAGCAGTGTTTTCAGACTGGCATGATAGCAGTGTTCTCAGACTGACTGGGTAGCAGTGTTCTCAGACAGGCGGGGTATCAGTGTTCTCAGAATGACTGGGAGGCAGTGTTCTCAGACTGGCTGGCTATCAGTTTCCTCACAGAGACTGGCTGGGTAGCAGTGTTCTCAGTCTGGCTGGGTAACAGTGTTCTCAGACTGGCTGGGTAGCAGTTATCAGACTGGCTGGGTAGCAGTGCTCTCAGACTAGCTGGGTAGCAGTCTTCTCAGACTGGCTGGGTAGCAGTGTTCCCAGACTGGCGGTGTATCAGTGTTCTCAGAGTGACTGGGTAGCAGTGTTCCCAGAACGGCTGGGTAGCAGTTTTCTCAGACTGGCTGGGTAGCAGTATTCTCAGACTGGCTGGGTAGCAGTGTTCTCAGAATGACTTTGTAGCAGAGTTCTTAGACTGATTGGTTAGCAGTATTCTCAGACTGGCTGGGTAGTAGTATTCTTAGACTGGCTGGATAGTAGTGTTCTCAGACTGGCTGGGTAGCAGTTTCCTCACAGAGACTGGCTGGGTAGCAGTGTTCTCAGTCTGGCTGCGTAACAGTGTTCTCAGACTAGCTGGGTAGCAGTTCTCAGACTGGCTGTGTAGCAGTGCTCTCAGACTGGCTGGGTAGCAGTCTTCCCAGTCTGGCTGGTTAACAGTGTTCTCAGACTAGCTGGGTAGCAGTTCTCAGAATGACTGGGTAGCAGTGTTCTCAGTCTGGCTGGGTAGCAGTGTTCTCAGACTGACTGGGTAGCAGTGTTTTCAGACTGGCTGGGTAGCAGTCTTCTCAGACTGACTGGGTAGCAGTGTTCTCAGACTAGCGGGGTATCAGTGTTCTCAGAGTGACTGGGTAGCAGTGTTCTCAGACTGGCTGGGTAGCAATGTCCTCACAGAGACTGGCTAGGTAGCAGTTTCCTCACAGTGACTGGCTGGGTAGCAGTGTTCTCAGTCTGGCTGGGTAACAGTGTTCTCAGACTGGCTGGATAGCAGTTCTCAGAATTTCTGGGTAGCAGTGCTCACAGACTGGCTGGGTAGCAGTGTTCTTAGACTGGCTAGGTAGCAGTATTTTCAGACTGGCTGGGTAGCAGTGTTCTCAGACTAGCTGGGTAGCAGTGTTCTCAGACTGACTGGGTAGCAGTGTTCTCAGACTGACTGGGTAGCAGTGATCTCAGACTGACTGGGTAGCAGTCTTCTCAGACTAGCTGGGTAGCAGTGTTCTCAGTATGGCTGGGTAGCAAAGCATTGTTCTAAAACTGGCTGGGTGGCAGTGTTCTCAGACTGGCTGGGTAGCAGTGTTCTCAGACTGACTGGGTAGCAGTGTTCTCAGACTGACTGGGTAGCAGTGTTCTCAGACTGACTGGGTACCAGTCTTCTAAGACTGGCTGGGTAGCAGTGTTCTCAGACTGACTGGGTAGCAGTGTTCTGAGACTGACTGGGTAGCAGTGTTCTGAGACTGGCTGGGTAGCAGTTTTTTCAGACTGGCTGGGTAGCAGTGTTCTCAGTCTGGCTGGTTAACAGTGTTCTCAGACTAGCTGGGTAGCAGTTCTGAGAATGGCTAGGTAGCAGTGTTCTCAGACTGACTGGGTAGCAGTGTTCTCAGACTGACTGGGTAGCAGTGTTCTCAGACTGACTGGGTACCAGTCTTCTAAGACTGGCTGGGTAGCAGTGTTCTCAGACTGACTGGGTAGCAGTGTTCTCAGACTGACTGGGTAGCAGTGTTCTCAGACTGGCTGGGTAGCAGTGTTCTCAGACTGACTGGGTAGCAGTGTTCTCAGACTGACTGGGTAGCAGTCTTCTCAGACTGGCTGGGTAGCAGTGTTCTCAGACTGACTGGGTAGCAGCGCTGCTTCAAAGCAACAAAAGCTTTTTATATTGTGTCATCCACTGAGGGTTTTCCTGGCTGCTGAAATATTGAACTATAATTCATTATATTACTTGGAAAAATGAGATCCTGTGCTTTGATTACATATTCTTTTCATGGTGGCGCTCTATTCTTCATTATATCAGCAACCAACATTGTCTCCTCTCTGAGATAATTTATCTTTCGTTTATTTGTATTCGCAATATGTTAAATATTTTTCATATATTTGGGAAAGGAAACTGTTCTTTTAATAATCAGCAAAGGATATCTATTTGTTCTAGTCTCTATTGGATTTTTCTTATGGTTGAACTATTTTTATCATTGTTAATGTTATTTATTTTGCTAAATCATTAATACTGAACAAATATAAATGGATTGTAATATAAGTGAATGCTCGGGTGTTGGCAAGAGGTGTGGGTTAAAAAAAAGAACCTAACACAAAGTGGGAGTTGTCATAGTTACTTTTTCCTGATGACACTGTGCTTTTGGAAGAGTGTGTAGAGAAGTTGCAGAAGTTAGCGAACGAGTTTGGTATGGTATGTAAAAGAAGGAAGTTAAAGTGAACGTAGGAAACAGTACGGTGATGAAGATAACAAAAAAATTAGGTAATGAAAAACTGGATATCGTATTGGAAGGAGGAAGTATGGAGGAAGTGAATGTACTTAGATAATAGGGAGTGGACTTGTCAGCTGATGGGTCTATGAATCGTAGAGATGATGAGAGAGAAAAGATGAATGGTGCACTGAGGAGTCTGTGGAGACCAAGAACGTTATCTATAGCAGCAAAGAGGGAAATGTATTAGAGTATAGTTATACCAATGCTCTTATATTGGTGTGAGACATGGTTTGTGAATGTTACAACAAGGAGAAGGCTGGAGGATGTGGAGATGTCGTGTTTGAGGGCAATGTGTGGTGTGAATATAATGCAGAGAATCCATAGTTTGGAAATTAGTAGGTGTGGGATTAGTGAAAGTTTTTTACATTAACATAAATGAAAAAATATCTTTAAACGTATAAGATAAAATTTTCGAGAGGACTAATTGCAAATGAGTTTTTGCTAATTGACCAATTTTACCTATTCGGCACGACATATATATATATATATATATATATATATATATATATATATATATATATATATATATATATATATATAATTGCACCACGCAGAAACTAGCGGGTATATACAGAGAAAGATCTCAGTCAGCAGGATTCGAAACTGCTACTGGGACGGACAAGATTCCCAGGCAGCGCTCTTGTCCACTCGGGCACACAAATGCCTCAAAAGCAGGGCAGCCTGGTTCACCAGCCATGTTTCCTTCCCAGTCTGGGCACGTCAGTGATCCACAAGCATGGATTTCAAGCTATTGCAAAGCTATTTATTTATTTGATAAGCCCTTTTGTACTGGAGGTACCATGCAGAAACAACAATTGTTGGTATGGCGTGTTGGCTCCCGCCATGTCAGTGGCACAGCAAAAGGCATTCCTTTTCACTTCCTGTTCAATCATTGGAGAAGGTTAGTAGCACAATGGTTGCAGCATATGTGTGGAGCCCAGTTCTTATCCTGGTCACTAATCTTGCATCCAAAATATAGGTGATATGCCTTTCTAACCATAGCAGTTATACGGCGCTTCTGTGATACAAAGGTCACCTCACCACAAATATAGCAGAAGTTGTCTGCACTAGTCACACAAGTACCAGGCATCTGAAAGAAGAAAACAACAAACAATTACAAGATAAACATAAAATTTACTCATTAATTTATCATTATAATACATTTCGCCACCGATCCCACCGATCGGTGGCTGAATGGATATGGTTACACGTACGTTGTGTTGTCTCTTGAGGCGGGACAATGTGTCTTGGGGTCGAGCCCTGGCCTGCCGCAGTTGGAAATATATATATATATTATATATATATATATATATATATATATATATATATATATATATATATATATATATATATATATATATATATATATATATATATATATATATATATATATATATATATATAATATATTGTAGCTGGAGATTTTCCGACCAAAAAAGAGTATTTATTTACAATTCTGAAAGAAGCTTCAAGCGCGCTTCCTTCAGGCAGCTGCCGCCTCACTGGCGCCTGCTTGGCATAATTTGGTTATACGCTCACACTGAGAATGGCATTTCCTTTTTGAAGTAAGAAAGCAGTTGGGAGGGTGAAATACGATGAGCGGTGAATGGCCAGAGCTGTGAGTCGGAGGCGAGAGCTTCAAAAGAATGTCTGATATTATGGCACATAGAGGCCCTTACGCAAGAAGGGCTGGGCTTATGTTAGTTATATAGCATAATGAACACGGATTGCACATTAGACTAAAAAAAAAATGCTTCTATCTTTTTTTTTAAAAATCTACTAATTATCTGTGAAGTAGGATATAAAGAAAAGAAATGTTAAGGTATAATTTGGCACACTAATTTTCGCATATATATAATTATAATTTTTAGTACTCTTATAATAATTTTTACTGCTAATATAACTGATATTATTTTAATGATTTATGATACTTTTAGTTATTTGTAAAAAGCGACTAAAATACTGGGAGCAAGAGGCTGGTAACCCCCTTCTGAATAAATTACTAAATTTAAAATGGAGTACTTTTTATAGATGGGACGTTTGAATGTGCATTGATGTAGTACAGATCATACAAAAGGTTTGATTGAGAATGTTATGAATGAAAAGAAGCTGGATGTCTTAGCTCTAAGCGAAACAAAGCTGACGATGGTAAGAGATTTTCAGGAATGAGAAATAAATGGTATTAGGTCAGGTGTATCAAACAGAACTAGAGCTAAGGAAGTAGCAGTAATGCTGTATGACTAGTTAAGCAACGAAAATAGGGAACATACATGTATAATTAAAAAGATTATGTGGATTAGAATAAGGGTAGGATGAGAAATGTGAGTTGTACTAAGTTCTTATGCAACTGGAGAGAGAGAAATAGAGATTTTGGGAGATGTTAAGCGAGTGTTTAGGGAGGTTTGAACCAAGTGAGAGAGTAATTGTGGTAGGGAACTCGAATGCTAAAATGGGAGTAACAGTTGTAAGGTACGCAGCGGGTAACTTTGAGGTGCCAGGGGTAAATGATAATGGAGCGGCCTTTGATTGAACCTTGTATTGAAAGAGGTACTGTAATGTGTAAATCGTATTTTAAGAAAAGGACGATAAATAAATAAACGATAGATGATATAACGCATAATGCAAGCAGTTTATTAGACTATGTATTAGTAGATAGAAGGCTGATGAGTAGACTTATGGATATGCTTGTCTTTAGAGGGGCAACAGCAATATCAGATAATAATTTAGTTGTAGTTACAGTGAGAGTAAGAGTAGTGAGAGTAACAGGCATTGGATAAATTTTAGAATGCAGTATTAGAATGTACAGCAGAAGTTTGTTGTTACTGGAGTGTGTAGGACAGAAAAGGAGCTATTGGTGAAATGAGGTACAGAGAGTGGTATAGGAGAGAAACCTAGCATGAAGTGATAATAGAAGGTTGGCGTATATGGAAAGTAAAAGAGAGATTAAGAGACTGGTAATGACGTGATGAAGGAGACCAAATGAGAGAGAGTGGGTGAGGTTTCGTCAACAAATCTTGAATATAGTAAGGAAAATTTTGGTGTGAGATTAATATAATGAGAAAGCCTTGGGAATGAAAAGATTTAACAAATAAAATCAAAAGAGGGTCGTTACTATATGGATAGGTGGAGGTATTGGGAAGATAGAAGGAATATTTTGAGCTGTTAACTGTTGAAGAGAGGGTGGCAGTGACGTCATGTATCTGACGGGAAGGAATAACATCTTTTATGAGAGAGGAAGAACCAGATGTAAGTGTAGGTGCGTGAGGCAGTGGGTAGAATGGAAAGGGTTAAACAGATCTGTAATTGATGAGATCAGTGGGTAGAATGAAAGAGAGTATTTTAGCTGGAATTGAAAGGATATAGTTCAGGAGAGGTTGATGCTTTTGTTCAATAAATAAATGTATTAAAAAGTGGATGGTATATGGGGATTGGCAGAGTTTGGCATAATTTTCTTGTATAAAGGAAAAGAGGATAAAAGAGAATGTAAGAATTACAGGGGAATAAGCTTATTGAATACGCCAGGTCAAGTGTATGATAGTTATTATTGAAAGAATTTAATGATCACAGATGGACAACTAGGTTTTAGGAAAGGTACAGGATGTGTAGACCAAGTGTTTACATTGAAGCATGTACAGTAATGGTAATGATAGTAAGGCTGTGCTTAGGGTGTGCAGGAGAGTGGGAAATTATTTTCCAGTAAAGGTAGGCCTTTTTCAATGATGTATGATATCACATACGTACATCATCATGGTCTCCCGAAAGCACAGTGGCATCGGCACTGTGCTTTCGGGAGACCATGATGATTCTGGGAGATTCTTATGAGAAATTGTAAAGGTTGGTGAAAAAAATTGCGAGGGTATATAAAAGAAGAAAATAGAAAGTAAACACAAGAACGAGAAAGATGATGAGAGAAACAAAAAAATAATAGTTAATGAAGGATTGGATATCAGACTGAAAGGAGGGAGTAAGGAGGAAGTGAATGTGTTCAGAAATTTGGGAGTGGACTGGTCAGTGGAGGGGTATATGAAAGACGAGATAAACCATAGAATTAATGATGGGGAAAAAGGTGGGTGGTGCGTTGAGGCACCTGTGGACACAACGTACGTTATCTATGGAGGCAAAAAGAGGAATGTATCATGGTATACAGGTACAAACACTTTTATATGGGTGTGAAGCATAGGTTTTAAATGTTGCGACCAGAAGGAGGCTGGTGGTAGGGAAGATGTGTCTGAGGGTAATATGTGGTGGGAATATTATTCAGGGAATTCGTAGTTAAAGATTAGTAGGAGGTGAAAGTTACTAAAAGTATTATCCATGAAAGCTGAGCAGGAGCAGTTGAGGTGGCTTGGACATTTAGGAAGGATGGAGGAAAGTAGATGACTTGAAGGGTGCATAAATCTGCAGTGGAGGCAAGGCGGGGAAAGGTTCGTCCTAAAAAAGGCTGGAGGACGGGGTAAAATATGTTCTGTATGCAAGGGACTTTGACATCCAACAGGTATGTGAGAGCATGTCAGATGTGAGTGTATTACGAATGCAAATATTACATTAAGTGCCTCTTATACCTGGCCTTAACTAAACAAACCAGTCAAGGATCAACCAGACAATCAAAGACAAGGCAAACACAAGGGTTAGTTATATTTTGCTTGTGTACTACTTCGTCAACGTATGTACAATATTGTCAGACTTGAATCAGCAGCATAACAATAACAAGCCAAAGAGCAGAGCCACTCATAACTGAAGCTCACACCACAGAATATAAGAGAGTATGAGTGTACCAGACCAGCTTGAGTGAGCATCAGCCTTGCTGCTCAGTGGGTTAAAGAGGTTATGGTTCGACTATGAGTCAGAAAGGTTCTGGGTCTATGAGGCAATGGATCTTCGATGTTAAGAATCTATGAGACTATGGGTCTAACAAGCTATGGGTATAAAAGGCTTCAGGTCTTATACCTATAACCTACGAGGTTGTAGGTATAAGAAACTGTAGGTCTAAGAGGCTATGGGTCTTCAAGGCCATAGGTCTAAAAAGCTATAAATCTAATAGGTTATGGGTCTAAGAGCATATGGATCTAAGAGGGTATGGGTCAAAGCGGCTATGGGTCTAAGAGTCTATTGTTCTAAGAGGCTAAGGGTCTACGAGGCTATGGGCCAACGAGGTTATGGATCTAATAGACAATGGGTCTAATAGGTATGGGTCTAAGAGGCTATTATAACTATCATCTAAGGAACTGGAGCTACTCTCATTTTCCTTGGATCCAACCTGATTATCACCCAGATTCTTAGAGCCGTACAATCCTTTCAGGTAAGCAGGTGAAAGTTCTCTTCTGGCTATTTTGTCAGTCAAGGTAACTCTAGGCAGCCGAAAATTGGTTCGTTGAAGAATAAAGAGTCAAAATATCGTGGCTGGAACAGTACACAAATGACCAGCACTTCGGAGACTGAAACTTAGGACGACGTTTTTGTCCAACTTGTACCAGTGACGTGCAGATGTACCGGATGTACACCAGTGACGTGCAGATGTACCGGGATGTACACCAGTGACATGCAGATGTACCGGGATGTACACCAGTGACGTGCAGATGTACCGGGATGTACACCAGTGACGTGCAGATGTACCGGATGTACCAGTGACGTGAGATGTACCGGGATGTACACCAGTGACGTGCAGATGTACCGGGATGTACACCAGTGACGTGCAGATGTACCGGGATGTACACCAGTGACGTGCAGATGTACCGGGATGTACACCAGTGACGTGCAGATGTACCGGATGACACCAGTGACGTGCAGATGTACCGGGATGTACACCAGTGACGTGCAGATGTACCGGGATGTACACCAGTGACGTGCAGATGTACCGGGATGTACACCAGTGACGTGCAGATGTACCGGGATGTACACCAGTGACGTGCAGATGTACCGGGATGTACACCAGTGACGTGCAGATGTACCGGGATGTACACCAGTGACGTGCAGATGTACCGGGATGTACACCAGTGACGTGCAGATGTACCGGGATGTACACCAGTGACGTGAAATGTACCGGGATGTACACCAGTGACGTGCAGATGTACCGGGATGTACACCAGTGACGTGCAGATATACCGGGATGTACACCAGTGACGTGCAGATGTACCGGGATGTACACCAGTGACGTGTAGATGTACCGGGATGTACACCAGTGACGTGCAGATGTACCAGGATGTACACCAGTGACGTGCAGATGTACCGGATGTACACCAGTGACGTGCAGATGTACTGGGATGTACACCAGTGACGTGCAGATGTACCGGGATGTGCACCAGTGACGTGCAGATGTACCGGGATGTACACCAGTGACGTGCAGATGTACCGGGATGTACACCAGTGACGTGCAGATGTACCGGGATGTACACCAGTGACGTGCAGATATACTGGGATATACAGATAGGTGGGTGCTATGTGGGTACTAGGTGGGTGCTAGGTTGGTGCTAGGTGGGTACTAGGTGGGTGCTAGGTGACGTTTTTGGTCGCATCCTGGGGGAGAGAATTAAAGGACCCCAGATAAAAAGTGGGAGACAATCCCTCATTAATTATATTGATCAAATGCATTGTGTACGTATTCAGTGTTAGGGGTTTATAACAACAGCTCAGTTACACTGTACTTAGTCATGGTTCTCTGTGGCTGGGAAGTAAATGTTGCTCAAATATCAGCGGAAAATGAGACAAGAATTAGATTAGAAGATTTTGATCGGTTTTTAACATTGAGGATTAACAACATAGGATATCCCAAAAAGGCCGTTTGTGATCGAGGACTGTCTGTCTTATTTCTATTGTGGTCCATTAATTTTGTCCCCCAGGATACGACCCGCAACCGTCAACTAACACCCAGGTACCTAATTCACTGCTAGGTGAACAAGGATAGCAGGTGTAAGGAAACATGCCCAGTGTTTCACCAGTGCCGGAGATCGATCCCGGTTCCCCAGCGTGTGTCACGAGCACCTGAAAAAAAATATTTAACCAGCATATAGCCTGATGATCATGCCAGAGTGTACAAGCGGCTGTCATTCTAGCCATATACTCAAATGCCCCAATTTTTATGCCGAGAGAGCAGTAGGTATAAATCTGGATTTTGCTCTTGTTTCAGGATTCCGATCACTATTTATAGGGAAAAGTAAATTTGTTTATTTTTATTCATTGACAATCTGGAATTAATACTGAGAGAATCTTGTGGTAAAACTGACTAGTAAATTATCTTCCACTTGAGTTCGAAAAACATTAGGAATTTATAATTTATTGAATGAATCTTTGGAGGATAAAGAGAGTTGCTCGTTTAGTAAACAGAGCAAATGTTTAACGAGATGCAACGAATAATGAAACAACACAGGAGCCAACATATATATGAAATCAAATTATCAGAGCTCGTCAGATATAGAATGCAATCAAATTAGAAATCCCCTAATTAAAAACAAAGTGATGAGTACGGGAAAGCTGTTAGGTAAACATGTCAGCTACCGCTGGGTAGCTGTTTATGGTCAGAAAACTGTGTTGAGTAATATCAGTACTGAATATTGAATAATTATGTGTTCATTATTCGGCTATTATATACATTATACAAGTAGGCAGGAAAGTAAGCATCATTATCAGTTATCAATTATGCTTCAGACTTACACAAACAAACAAAAATTATTTCGCACCTCACGTATGAAATTACCTGGCAATTTATTTCTCAGGTTATTTCAATGGCACAAAAAATATAACGCCATTGTCATGGTTACATATTAAATAAGAAAGAAAAGATGGAAAGAAGTTCTTTATAAACCAGTTTTAAAACCGATTATTTGTGTTTGTTCTGGGACTCATTTGTTACGATGATTACTATAATTAGAGTGATTCACTGAACCGTGTTAGATAACAGTGTAATGAGAGAGCGAGGTGTACTTTATGTGGGGATAACAATAACCAGCACCTGTTAACATGATGCAGTGTCCCGGTCCATCAATACTCACCTGATATTGCTGCTATATAGGTATTTAACGGCAGTAATAATTCACAGTAATATAGGTATATATGTATGTGTATATATGCGAATTATGACCAGAGTTTTGGTAAGACGGGGAAGGAAGAAGGATGGGTATGGATGGAAATATGGTTAAAGGATGGGTGGGGGATAGTGGAGGTGGGGTAATAAAGGTAAGTGGCCTAACCACTTTGGTGCATTTTAATACAAGTGTGTATGTGTGTGTGTGTGTGTGTGTGTGTGTGTGTGTGTGTGTGTGTGTGTGTGTGTGTGTGTGTGTGTGTGTGTGTGTGTGGTGTTATTCATGAATTCATAAATTTCATAGAATGGGGTATAACACTCTACCCGTCACTTTCACAGTTATAACAGATGTATAACTGCATGACGCTGAGTTAGCAGGGGTATACTTTATGCAACTGCCTTTTTTTTCGATTGCAGGGCGTAGGCTGGAAATGAGGGTAGCAAGGCGTTTGATGTAGATCAATTGCTTCCTGGAGATACTGGTCGTCTCAGCTCCAGAGTTGGTGTCCCGTCGTAGTAGATTTGCAGGTGTTACGTGGTTAGAAGTAAGTGTTAATTAGTTAATAATGAAGTCTCCATAAACTGGGGTGGTTTTATCCTTATTGGACATATAAGGGTGCTGGTGGTACCAATTCATCTATATCTTCTGGGAGGTCACTCAGGGTCATTGGTCTCTGGAAATTATCCAACACGTACAGCTTGAAATGGTTCAAAGGTCAACAACCAGACTAGTACCAGAACTGAAAGGAGTTCGCTTTGAAGAGTGGTTAAATTAACTGATCCTGATGGCATTTTCAGAGAAAATAATGAAGGGGGAAACGATAAGGACATGCAAAATCTTAAGAGGAACTGATTGTCAGATAGTTAGTCTGTTTGATTTAAAGTGACCATGAACAGAGGGATACATGTTGAAGCTGATGACACAGATTAGTTATGCAAATGTAAGGAACCACGTATTTCTTTAGTAATCTAAGCGAGGTTGAAATGTGGAATTGTTTGGGTGAGGCAGTGGTGGTGTGGAGTCTCACAATAGACCAGAAGTGACCGATGCCGATCAAGCCACGGCCCTTGGAAACACAAATCAGTGTGCAGAAATCTGTGAATACCCACACTCACGCTGACCAAGCTTCTATGGTACGCTGTTCACCAAGTATGTTTCACTTTATTTGAAGTTCATCACACACCCATTGGCATGCCTTCTCGACTAGAGAGCTGGCAGCTCAGAATAAAGCAGTTCTGGAGCCCCACTGCTATATTAGTTGTCCAGTTCAATCCACCAGCAAGGTGAGAGCCGGCCCCTCAGCTAACGTGACGTCACACCTTCCTGCCTGGCTGTGAGGCAGACCCTCGCATATGCTGGTCCAGTTCACTCTTGCCTTTAGTGGCTCTTCCTGTCTTATCGTTATATTGCTAATTTAACTTTGCAAATATTGTACATAGTGGTGAAGGAATATACAGGTAAAGAAAAACTAACCTTTCTGTGTTTGTCTTTTATTTTTATTGTAAAGATGCTCTTTAATTGCTGACTTTGGTTACGGCCAGGTGCAACAGGCCTTGAATTACTACCTGTGGACGTAATATAGGGAATTACCTCATTCACTGACCTGTAATACCCGATTAGACTCAGAATATAACCAATACCCGAGACTAATTGTTTTCGTCAGTTGTAGGTAGTGAGAGTGAGAACTGTAACTGCCCACATCTCAACAGCAAGAACCGGTACGACATTGAACTAAGTAATGTATTACCTACCGGCACCAAAGCTATTACAAAAACCCATATACCATGCAAGTTGACCATCGATATCGTTGTGGTTATCACCAAAACCATTCGAAGCATCAGAAAGACGTGAACATCCAACACAGGACTCTAGCATGCAGGAGTGTACAGCCTCCACATTGCTGGATAAACCACGTTTACATCGTATAAACTGTTAAGAGTCTTCCCTAAAATCTGAAAGGAACTCTTCCCCAGGCTGTATTTATTCAAGAAAATTGCAGTATTAAATGTAGGCATTTGGTGTCATCATCAGACTAACACCATTAAAATAAAATTAGGGTAAGTTGACTTTGGTTTATCCTGTAACACATTTTACCATGAAAGGAAGAAAACCCAGCCTAGCTAACAAGATTCTAGCAGTGCACTTCTAACCACATGTTCACATGACTCACGAAATTCTAATAACACGATTGCAAACAAATCACGGAACGGGTGGGACTTGAACCCAACCTTCTATTGGTTCAGGCCTCACCTGTTCCCTGATTTGTTCACCTGATTAAGCACCCCGGATGCCCTATAAGCATTATTATTTCACATTGTTATTTACTTGGTAACGTCCCCTAGACGAAGAAACTTTGAACTAATAAGGGCTTACTGCATTTAGTGTGTTCTCTTTATATGTCGAAGTTCCACCTTTTGTGTCATTGCGTATATTTGTCCTGACTCTGCACATAGATAGAACCTCTTCACAGAAACTGTGAAAAAATGATAAACCAAATAATATCTGGACGTTGTCTCAAACTGTGTGGATTAAATAGTCACCCTGAGGTCCACAACAACCATCTATTTTCCCTCTTAGTATATATCTCACTGAGTTTATACGCACCCTTGCCCAGGAGAAGATTAAGGGCTCTCCTGAATAAAGAAAAGTCGACTTTCCTTTCGCGACACATTGCCACGAGATACAACCAGCATTAGACGGAAGGACTCTTTTTTTATTCCTGGAAAACAATTAATGTTCACAAACATGTCCTCTCTCCTAATCTCACATTCTCTAGCCGAGGCACTCAGCCTAGGATTGAAGTTTGCTACAGTGTGTCGTAAACCAGTACAACACATCGACTTTATCGCAAAAAAAAAAAAAACCCCAAGAACACAGACTTTAATATCGACAGACATTTCGTACAAGGCACTTTTTGTGGTAGTCATGGAAGCGACTCTTATTCCCTCACTACCAAAACGATATATCGTTGCTCTCAGCAAGTCAGGTAAGAATCCTAACACAGGATCACAACATATAACAAAGGCGAAGGAGTTGTCATCACGGACAGTACCGCCTACAACAACAAGATGAATGATCTACTTGGTTACACCTGTGTAGTCGTCTTGCAGAACACCGTATATACAAAGATGAACACCCACTCTGAACGAAGCCAGAAACAAGGCCATAAACTGTGCAACCTACTGCCCTCTAACCCTATGACTGCCCATGTCAATAAACTATCCAAAACCTATGAACTTAATACACCAATTAGGCCCATTGCCTCAGCCATCAGTAGAGTTCCACAAAAATTGGCGAGGGTTCTTTCTAAAAGGTTATCACAGTTGGTGTGGATCATCAATTAGTCCCACAATCATCATTCCAGCAATCCCATTTTCAGACTGGAAAACATCGACATCAAAAGCAAGTCCTTGGTTTCTTACATAGCCAAGACACCTCGAACCTCAATTTTAATCTACTCATTCGTTTAGGCATGTGAGCTACAGCAGAAATGTTATGAGACAGTTGATCTCTACACTAGTCTTTACAACAAGGTAGAGAGAGAGAGAGAGAGAGAGAGAGAGAGAGAGAGAGAGAGAGAGAGAGAGAGAGAGAGAGAGAGAGAGAGACAGAGAGAGAGAGAGACAGACAGACAGACAGACAGACAGACAGACTGACAGACAGACAGACAGAGGCAGGGTTATATCACTAATTCTAAAGGTTAATTTAAAAAAAAAAAAAAAACTCTTGAAACACTGAATTATTCATTTTGGAGTAAGTGATTAGATCAAGAGGAATTAAATAATAATTTTGCAAAATATAAACTAAGCTTTACTTTGTAATAATATGAGAAAACAACAACCACAGTCTTACTGATAACACAAGATAAAAACAACCACAGTTAACAAGATAACAAAAACCACAGTCTTACTGATAACACAGGATAATAAAAACCACAGACTTTCTGACGACACAATATTACAAAAACTATTCTTTCTGATAACACATGATAACTAAAACCACAGTCTTTCTGATAACACATGATAACTAAAACCACAGTCTTTCTGATAACACATGATAACTAAAACCACAGTCTTTCTGATAACACATAACTAAAACCACAGTCTTTCTGATAACACATGATAACTAAAACCACAGTCTTTCTGATAACACATGATAACTAAAACCACAGTCTTTCTGATAACACATGGTAACTAAAACCACAGTCTTTCTGATAACACATGATAACTAAAACCACAGTCTTTCTGATAACACATGGTAACTAAAACCACAGTCTTTCTGATAAGACATGATAACTAAAACCACAGTCTTTCTGATAAGACATGATAACTAAAACCACAGTCTTTCTGATAACACATGGTAACTAAAACTACAGTATTTTTGATAACACAAAATAAAGTTATTTGCAACTGTAAGCAAAATTAATGATGTTAGAAGCTGCAAGAAAATAAACTGATTGTATGATTAACGTAACAGCTGATCCCCTCATACATTGCAAGGTGACTGACACTTGACCTTGTAACATTAATAATGTGTTGAAGTTGTACATGAAGGGTATGCAATCATCTGGGTATCTTTCTTGTAGACGTTTTGCCAGTCAGTGGCTTTATCAATATAAATTCAAGAACATAATTTGGAAGAGAGTAGAACAATATACAAACGATTAGGTAATTAATCCCTCAGCCTTGGAGTTGGTGAAGAACATCGTAGTATTGAAGAATCTGAAGCATAGACATGAAGATTGGCGCTTTTATGCTAGGGACAAGAGAGGGACGGGTAAAAGACGGAGACATTGTCACTGGTCAGAGGGAGTCCCCAGTGGAAGTAAACCCGAGGGACGAGCCAGTAGTAGTTAGGGGGTTGGGGATATGTCCTACTAAATATGTTTATGATTAGCTAAGTATGATCTGTATTAGATGAGAGGATTTCAAGTTGACTTTATAAAAATATGTGACACTGCTGACACAATTTTATATTAAAGGTAAAGAAGATATAATTCTGAATAACGCATGCGCAAGTTGTAATTATTATTTAATTAATATATAATTTATGGTATGTTTTGGTTAGAACACTTACTCATATTTTCTCTTTTGGGTAATGCTTGTTTTGAAACAATTTGCTGACTGAGTCATCCTATATGTTCTTTGTCTGATTTCGATTCTAAAGTTTGAAGTTTGTACTGAAAGCTTTAATGCTCTTGGTGTATCTGTGTTAGAGAAACAGTTAATAGTGTCTGCTGTCAGACCAAAGTTATGTGGCATCTGTTAATGATTCGGTCAAGGCACCAGAGCTTGACTCTTTTTCCCAGCCTCCCACATGTTCACAATGTGCACCGGATTCTGCAGATGTTTCCTCACTGGAACTCAACATTGAAGCTCTGAAGTTGGCCCTACTGGGATTATTGATTTCCCTCACAAGTTTGTCGCCTAACTCTTTAAAAAAAATTAATTCGCCCATTCCCCATGATCCAAAGGTTTCCAATACCATTGGAATAAAAGTGCATCATGCTGCTAGTCTCCCGTATTTGTGAGTCTCCTGAACCTCCCGGCAAGTGGGATCCACACCCCTTTCCACTTCAGTAGTGAGGGAAAGTGCCGGCCATTGTAGACACAAAAGTGTAGTCCCATGCTATAAACAAGTGCACGTACATACCACGTTAAGTGCCTGAGGAAGCAACATTTAGCAACTCAAATGGGGCGTCTAAAAGACAGCAATAAGAAGGTTATGACCACCATCCACCTGGCTATCAGACCAAAGGTAAAACCTGTGTTGTAACAGTGAGGTCCAGGCACGTGTGTTGTAACAGGGAGGTCCAGGCACGTGTGTTGTAACAGTGAGGTCCAGGCACGTGTGTTGTAACAGGGAGGTCCAGGCACGTGTGTTGTAACAGTGAGGTCCAGGCACGTGTGTTGTAACAGTGAGGTCCAGGCACGTGTGTTGTAACAGGGAGGTCCAGGCACGTGTGTTGTAACAGTGAGGTCCAGGCACGTGTGTTGTAACAGGGAGGTCCAGGCACGTGTGTTGTAACAGTGAGGTCCAGGCACGTGTGTTGTAACAGTGAGGTCCAGGCACGTGTGTTGAACAGGAGGTCCAGGCACGTGTGTTGTAACAGTGAGGTCCAGGCACGTGTGTTGTAACAGGGAGGTCCAGGCACGTGTGTTGTAACAGTGAGGTCCAGGCACGTGTGTTGTAAGAGTGGGGTCCAGGTACGTGTGTTGTAACAATGGGGTCCAGGCACGTGTGTTGTAACAGGGAGGTCCAGGTACGTGTGTTGTAACAGTGAGGTCCAGGCACGTGTGTTGTAACAGGGAGGTCCAGGTACGTGTGTTGTAACAGTGAGGTCCAGGCACGTGTGTTGTAAGAGTGGGGTCCAGGCACGTGTGTTGTAAGAGTGGGGGCCAGGTACGTGTGTTGTAAGAGTGGGGTCCAGGTACGTGTGTTGTAACAGTGGGGTGCAGGCACGTGTGTTGTAATAGTAGGGTCCAGGCACATGTGTTGTAACAATGGGGTCCAGGCACGTGTGTTGCAACAGTGGGGTCCAGACACATGTGTTGCCACAGTGGGGTCCAGGCACATGTGTTGCAACAGTGGGGTCCAGGCACGAGTGTTGTAATAGTGGGGTCCAGGTACGTGTGTTGTAATTGGGGTCCAGGACACTGTTTGCTAACAATGGGGTCCAGGACACTGTGTTGAATAGTGGGGTCCAGGCACATGTGTTGTAACAGTGATGTCCAGGCACGTGTGTTGTAAGAGTGGGGTCCAGGCACGTGTGTTGTAATAGTGGGGTCCAGGCACATGTGTTGTAACAATGGGGTCCAGGCACGTGTGTTGCAACAGTGAGGTCCAGGCACATGTGTTGCAACAGTGGGGTCCAGACACATGTGTTGTAACAGTGAGGTCCAGGCACGTGTGTTGTAATAGTGGGGTCCAGGTACGTGTGTTGTAAGAGTGGGGTCCAGGCACGTGTGTTGTAAGAGTATGGTCCAGGTACGTGTGTTGTAATAGTGGGGTCCAGGCACATGTGTTGCAACAGTGGGGTCCAGGCACGAGTGTTGTAATAGTGGGGTCCAGGCACATGTGTTGCAACAGTGGGGTCCAGGCACATGTGTTGCAACAGTGGGGTCCAGGCACATGTGTTGCAACAGTGGGGTCCAGGCATATGTATTGTTACAGTTGGGTCCAGACACATGTGTTGCAACAGTGGGGTCAAGGGACATATGTTGCAACAGTGGGGTCCAGGCACATGTGTTGCAACAGTGGGGTCCAGACACAAGTGTTGTAATAGTGGGGTCCAGGCACATGTGTTGCAACAGTGGGGTCCAGGCACAAATGGACTTGAGCATCGCATTAAGAACATAAAAATATACAAATAAAATCATTAAAGGTTTATCTCTTCAGAAGAAACAGAGAGAAGCTGAAAAACATTTCACTGAGAAAACATGTTAACTCAGCGGTGGGGACACAGGTTCAGCGGTGGGGACACAGGTTCAGCGGTGGGGACACAGGTTCAGCGGTGGGGACACAGGTTCAGCGGTGGAGACACAGGTTAGCGGTGGGGAACAGTTCAGCGGGGACACAGGTTCAGCGGTGGGGACACAGGTTCAGCGGTGGGGACACAGGTTAAA
Organism: Cherax destructor; assembly: GCA_009830355.1. Classification (NCBI taxonomy): domain Eukaryota; kingdom Metazoa; phylum Arthropoda; class Malacostraca; order Decapoda; family Parastacidae; genus Cherax; species Cherax destructor. The sequence continues at coordinate 31,803 of WNWK01005528.1, read as the reverse complement.
ACTAACGTCTGAAGAACGTCTCAAGACATCAGACGACGGGGATAAAATTATGCAGAATGAGCGCTCTAATCCTTACTGGAGAAGTAAGTGTGGGAGCGGACAGGAGTTGTGTGTGTGTGTGTGCGTGTACTCACCTAGTTGTGGTTGCAGGGGTCGATTCATAGCTCCTGGCCCCGCCTCTTCCCTGGCCGCTATTGGGTCACTCTCCCTGCGCCATGAGCTTTATCATACCTCTTCTTAAAGCTATGTATGGAACCTGCCTTCACTACATCGCATCCCAAACTATTCCACTTCCCGACCACTCTGTGACTGAAGAAATCCTTCCTAACATCCCTGTGATTCATCTGAGTCTTCAACTTCCAACTGTGTCCCCATGTTGCTGTGTCCCAACTCTGGAACATTCTGTCTGTCCACCTTGTCAATTCCTATCAGTATCTTATATTTCGTTATCATGTTTCCCCTATCTCTCCTGTCCTCCAGTGTCGTCAGGTCGATTTCCCTTAACCTCTCCTCGTAGGACATACCCCTTAGCTCCGGGACTAGTCTTGTTGCAAACCTTTGCACTTTATCTAGCTTCTTTGTGTGCTTGGCTAGATGTGGGTTCCAAACTGGTGCTGCATACTCCAGTATGGGACTAACGTACACAGTGTACAGGGTCCTGAATGATTCTTTATTAAGATGTCGGAATGCTGTTCTTAGGTTTGCTAGGCGCCCATATGCTGCAGCAGTTATTTGGTTGATGTGCGTCTCAGGAGATGTGCCTGGTGTTATACTCACCCCAAGATCTTTTTCCTTGATTGAGGTTTGTAGTCTCTGGCCCCCTAGACTGTACTCCGTCTGTGGTCTTCTTTGCCCTTCCCCAATCTTTATGACTTTGCACTTGGTGGGGTTAAACTCCAGGAGCCAATTGCTGGACCAGGCTTGCAGCCTGTCCAGATCCCTTTGTAGTTATGCCTGGTCCTCGTCCGATTGAATTCTTCTCATCAACTTCACATCATCTGCAAACAGGGACACTTCGGAGTCTATTCCTTTAATCATGTCGTTCACAAATACCATAAACAGCACCAGTCCTAGGACTGACCCCTGTGGAACCACACTCGTCACCGGCGCCCACTCTGACACCTCGCCACGTACCATGACTCGCTGCTGTCTTCCTGACGGGTATTCCCTGATCCATTGTAGTGTCTTCCCTGTTACCCTGTGTGTGTGTGTGTGTGTGTGTGTGTGTGTGTGTGTGTGTGTGTGTGTGTGTACTCACCTAGTTGTGGTTACAGGGGTCGAGTCATAGCTCCTGTGTATGTGTGTGTGTGTGTGTTGTAGGGGTCGAGTCACAGCTCCTCGGCACGCCTCTTCACTGGTCTCTACTAGGTCCACTCTCCCCTTACTCCATGAGATTTATCGTATGTCTTCTTAAAGATATATATAGATCCTGCCTCCATGACATCATTCTCCAGAGTGTTTCTCTTCATGACAACTCTATGACTGACGAAATACTTCCTAACATCCTTGTGACTCATCTGAGTTTTCAACTTCCAGTTGTGACCCTTTATTGCTGTGTCCCATCTCTAAAACATCCTGTCCCTATTAACCTTGTCAATTCCTCTCAGTATTTTATGTATCGTTATCAGAATCGTCAGATTGATTTCCCTTACCCTCTCGTCGTAGGACATTCGCTTTAGCTCTGGCACTATTTTTTGTTTCAAATTTCTTATGGGTTCTCCGGTGCTGTCCCGGCCCGGGTCTTCTTCAGATGGTGATCTAGCTATTGCAAACCTTTGTACTTTCTCTAATTTCTTGACTTGCTTGACCAAGTGTGTATTCCATACTGGTGTTGCATACTAAACTATGGGTCTGACGTACACGGTGTACACAGTCTTGAAAGATTCAATACCCACGTTTCGAAACGCTATTCTTAGGATTGCCAGGCTCATATATGCTGCAGCAGTTATTTTGTTAATGTGCGCCTCTTGAGATGTGCTCGGTATTATATTCACCCCAAGATCCCTTTTCTTGAGCGAGGTATGCAGTCTTCGGCCCCCCTATACTTTACTCTGTCCGCGGTGTTCTTTGACCTTCCCCAGTCTTCATCACTTTGCACTTGGTGGGGGTTAAACTCCAGGAGCAGGTTGTTGGACCAGGCTTACAGCCTGTCCAGATTCCTTTGTAGTCTTACCTGATCCTTGTTCATAAATAACAAAAAAAGGTACAATACCGAGACTGGAACAGTACACAAATAACCCCCACATAGAAGAGAGGAGCTTACCACGATGTTTCGGTCTGACTTGGACCATTTACAAAGTCACACTAACAAAAAGAAGAGAAGGAGGTAGTATATATAGAGGCCAGCAGACAGGGGCGGGAACAAGAAAGTGGTGGAGTAATAGTGAAAGTAGTAGTGGTTAGATAGCAGTGAATGGAGTCGAATGGTTTTTGGGACCTGACGAGCTGTTGGAGTGTGAGCAGGGTAACATTTTGTGAAGGGATTCAGGGAAACCAGTTAATTGATTTAGTTGGACTTGAGTCCTGGAAATGGGAAGTACAATGCCTGCACTTTAAAGGAGGGGTCTGGGATAGTGACAGCTGGGAGGGACTATTCTCAGCTGTCGTATCTGAGCATTTAACAGTGTAAGGGGAGAGGAAAGCATCTACAGAGACAAAGCCAGGACTAAGATTCATACAAGAGGGAGATAAGAAAAGTGTTCTTGTTTCCCTCTTTCTTCGTGCTCTCCGCTTTTTGTGATCCTCAGTTCCTTGAAGTAGAAATTTCCACTCTTCATAATTCATATTCCCGTCTTGGCTACCCTTCCCATTTCATAGACTCTGCCTTCTCACGTGCTAAACGGACTTTCTTCTCTCCCAAACTCTCTACTCCTGGGAACTCTCCTGTCCTCTGCCTTCCCTACATTTCCGGTCTCTCTAATCTCAGCAACTCTCTCCGTTCCTTAGACATCAAACTTACTTTTCCCCAGACTAACACTCTTCGCACTAATCTAGTTCATATCTCCCCTCCCTCTATAGATTCTCCTGGTGTCTACTCTATTTCTTGTTCTTCCTGTCCTCTTCAGTACTTTGGAGAAACTGGCCGATCACTTTCTGACAGACTTAGGGAGCACAAAAATAGTGTTAGGCCGACACCAACAATGCTCTTTTCTGTCATGTCAGAGATCACAGTCATACTATTGATTGGTCTTCTGCTAAAATTGTCTACCCTACGTCCAACTTTCCCAGTCGCCATCTGGTTGAATCGTCCCTTATACACAAATTTAATTGTATGAATCTTAGCCCTGGCTTTGTCTCTGTAGATGCTTTCCTCTCCCATTACATTGTTAAATGCTCCAAACTTCAGAACACCCGTGACTTAACCTGATTCCTTTTCCCCTTCTCCCTCTTCCCCCTTTCCTTTTCCTCTTTCTCCTCTGGGTTTTCTTTCTTTTGCCTTGTATTTGTCCTTCATTATTATTTTTTACTCCATCTGTGTTCTTGTCCCTACCCTATGTGGGCCGCTAGCTCCCTTACAGTGCTCCTCTTTCCCAGAATATGACTGACTCCACTACTACTACTTCTACTACCACTACTACTTCCACTATTACTCCTCCACCACTTTCTTGTTCCCGCCTCTGTCTGCTGGCCTCTATATATACTCCCTTCTTCTCTCCTCTCTGTTAGTGTGACTTTGTAAATGGTCCAAGTCGGACCGAAACGTCGTCGTAACCTCCTCTCTTCTATGTGCGGGTTGTGTGTGTGAATCCTTATTCACTTGAATTCTCAGCATAAGCTTCACATCGTCTGCAAATCTACCCCTTACATCATGTCATTCACATTTTCCAAAAACAGCACTGGCCCTTGAACTGACCCTTGTGGAACCCCTCTCGTCACAGGCGCCCACTGTGACTCCTTGTCACGTACCATCACTCGTTGTTTCCTTCCTGTCAGATATTCTCTGATCCATTGCAGTGATTTCCCTGTTATTCCTGTCTACTCCTATAGATTTTGCACTAATCTCTTGTGCGGAACTGTGTCAAAAGCCTTCTTACAGTCCAAGAAAATGCAGTCTATCCATCCCTCTTTTTCCAGCCTTACTTCTGTTACCTTGGCGTTAAACTGTAGTAGGGTTGTGACACACGATTTCCTCTCCCTGAAACCGTGCTGGTTATCGTATTTAAGCCCATTCGTTTAGAGGTGATCCACCACTTTTCTCCTGATAATCTTCTTCATGACTTTGTATACTATGCATGCCTGTCTTCTTAAAGAATGGGACTGCATTTGCTGTCTTCCATAAATCAGGTAGTTGCCCTTTTCGATAGATGAGCTGAAAATTGTAGTTAGAGGAACACACAGTGTCTCTGCTCCCTCTCACAGGACCCATGGAGAGATGTTGTCCGGTCCCACCTCCTTTGAGGTATCAAGCTCACTTAGCAGACTCTTCGCCTCTTTTTCGGTTGCATGTAGTGTGTCCAGCACTTGTTGGTGTACCCTACAATCCCAGTTTGCTGGAATCCTCTTTGTCTCCACTTAAAATACTTCATGTTCGTTTCTTGTGATTTTCCCTCCATCCTTCATCAGCCTGATTATCTTGTCCTTGACTCTTATTTTCCTCCTGATATGGCTGTAAAACAGCTTTTGATTCTATGTCATTCTCATATTGCCGCTGGCGCTATTTACTTATCCATGCATATTCATTTCTGCTTCTAATGCAAATTTCCTTATTTTCCTGGGTCGTTTGTCTTCTATACTTTTCCCAGTCTCTGGTGAACATAGTTTTGGCCTCTACACCTTTGGGTGAACCATGTGCTCGTTCTGGTCTGCCTCCTTGCATTTTGTGTTCAGATATTCCATCATTTCATTTACTGTTTTTCCTACCATTTCTCTTTCCCATTGTAGCTCATGCAAGACATGCCTCAAGCATGTGTAGTTCCGTTTTTCATAATTTGTTTTTTCCCGTCCTACTCGAGCTGCTTCACTCTGCACTTTTAACTCTACAATGTATTCGAAGCTCATGACCACGAGATCGCAAGCTCTGAGGAGTCTTTAAGTGATGTCGTCAATATCCGAACTACTCAAGGTGAATATGAGGTCCAGCCTTCCATCCTCTCCCGTCTCTTACTGGAAAACATCATATTGATGCATGAGGTTTTCCAGTACCACCTCCATCATCTTAGCCCACCTTGTTTCTGGTTCCCCTTGTATATCCAGGTTTTCCCAGTCAATTTCCTTGTGATTGAATTCACCAACAAATAATAACTATGCCCTACCTATATGGGTCCTTCTGTTTACCTAAGCTAGTGTGTCCACCACTGCTCTGTTGCTCTCATCATGCTCTTGTCTTGGCCTCCTGCTATTCTGTGACGGGATGTACACCACTGCATTTACCCAAGTCTGAAGTATTGCTTCTATGTAGTCCCTTGCTTCCCTTTTGTCCATTCCTTCCATCTCAAAACTTCACTGTTTTTTGACGAGCAGTGCAACACCTCCTTCCCCTCTGTTCCCTCTATCTTTCCTCAATATTTGATATCCAGATGGAAAGGTCACATCTTTTATCATGCCTGTGAGCTTTGGTTTAGTGAGCATTATGATGTCTGGGGATGCCTACATGATTCTTTCGTGCCACTCTTCACATTTATTTGTTATTCCCTCTGTATTGGTGTACCATACTTTCAGCTTCTTTTCCAATACTGTGTTCTGGGGGATTGGGAGACCTGGCAGGATACTATGGCAGGATACTGTGAAGGTAGTGTTTGCGATGGGAAGGGGAAGGGCGCTGTGAGTGAAGAGTGTGGGTTGTTTCAGGTTAATTTGTTTGGTTGCTGTGGGGTTGTCGGAGTTAGGGCGTTCTGTGGGTGGATCTGAGGGAGGTTTTGTTTGCTGGTCCTTCTGAATCTAGGCTTCCCTGCATTGTTTTGCACCGTTTTTTGTATTAAAAATTAATTTGTCCAGACGATTTTTTCCGTTGAGTATCCTCCTATTCTCTGAAAATTTGTCAACTAGATCACGTCTTCCTCTCCTATCTCTTTCATGGTATTTTCAATCTCTCCTTCCTTTCCCTATCATCTTTCTTCGTATGTTGTCACTTCGTCCTCGCAAAGCCCATGAACAAAGAATGACCTCTCACTTTCGTTCTCGATTCGCATTTCCCTTTGTGTCTCAGGGTCCGATTTAAGTATCTCCATTTCTTGGATCTCTCGATGGCCTGATAGCGACTAGCCAGGAACCTGTCTCCTTCCCTTCCGTCAGTCCCCTCTCTGTCTGCTGTCTTCTTCCCTTCCGTCAGTCCCCTCTCTGTCTGCTGTCTCCTTACCTTCCGTCAGTCCCCTCTCTGTCTGCTGTCTCCTTCCCTTCCGTCAGTCCCCTCTCTGTCTGCTGTATCCTTCCCTTCCGTCAGTCCCTCTCTGTCTGCTGTCTTCTTCCCTTCCGTCAGTCCCTCTCTGTCTGCTGTCTCCTTACCTTCCGTCAGTCCCCTCTCTGTCTGCTGTCTCCTTCCCTTCCGTCAGTCCCTCTCTGTCTGCTGTCTCCTTCCCTTCCGTCAGTCCCCTCTCTGTCTGCTGTCTTCTTCCCTTCCGTCAGTCCCTCTCTGTCTGCTGTCTCCTTCCTTCCGTCAGTCCCTCTCTGTCTGCTGTCTCCTTACCTTCCGTCAGTCCCCTCTCTGTCTGCTGTCTCCTTCCCTTCCGTCAGTCCCCTCTCTGTCTGCTGTCTCCTTCCCTTCCTTCAGTCCCTCTCTGTCTGCTGTCTCCTTCCCTTCCGTCAGTCCCTCTCTGTCTGCTGTCTCCTTCCCTTCCTTCAGTCCCCTCTCTGTCTGCTGTCTCTTTCCCTTCCGTCAGTCCCTCTCTGTCTGCTGTCTCCTTACCTTCCGTCAGTCCCTCTCTGTCTGCTGTCTCCTTCCCTTCCGTCAGTCCCCTCTCTGTCTGCTGTCTCCTTCCCTTCCGTCAGTCCTCTCTCTGTCTGCTGTCTCCTTCCCTTCCGTCAGTCCCCTCTCTGTCTGCTGTCTCCTTCCCTTCCGTCAGTCCCCTCTCTGTCTGCTGTCTCCTTCCTTCCGTCAGTCCCTCTCTGTCTGCTGTCTTCTTCCCTTCCGTCAGTCCCTCTCTGTCTGCTGTCTCCTTCCCTTCCGTCAGTCCCTCTCTGTCTGCTGTCCCCTTACCTTCCTCAGTCCCTCTCTGTCTGCTGTCTCCTTCCCTTCCGTCAGTCCCTCTCTGTCTGCTGTCTCCTTCCCTTCCGTCAGTCCCTCTCTGTCTGCTGTATCTTTCCCTTCCGTCAGTCCCTCTCTGTCTGCTGTCTCCTTACCTTCCGTCAGTCCCTCTCTGTCTGCTGTCTCCTTCCCTTCCGTCAGTCCCTCTCTGTCTGCTGTCTCCTTCCCTTCCGTCAGTCCCCTCTCTGTCTGCTGTCTTCTTCCCTTCCGTCAGTCCTCTCTGTCTGCTGTCTCCTTCCTTCCGTCAGTCCCTCTCTGTCTGCTGTCTCCTTACCTTCCGTCAGTCCCTCTCTGTCTGCTGTCTCCTTCCTTCCGTCAGTCCCTCTCTGTCTGCTGTCTCCTTCCTTCCGTCAGTCCCTCCCCTGTCTGCTGTCTCCTTCCTTCCGTCAGTCCCCTCTCTGTCTGCTGTCTCCTTCCCTTCCGTCAGTCCCTCTCTGTCTGCTGTCTCTTTCCCTTCCGTCAGTCCCTCTCTGTCTGCTGTCTCCTTACCTTCCGTCAGTCCCTCTCTGTCTGCTGTCTCCTTCCTTCCGTCAGTCCCTCTCTGTCTCCTGTCTCCTTCCCTTCCGTCAGTCCCTCTCTGTCTGCTGTCTCCTTCCCTTCCGTCAGTCCCTCTCTGTCTGCTGTCTTCTTCCTTCCGTCAGTCCCTCTCTGTCTGCTGTCTCCTTCCTTCCGTCAATCCCTCTCTGTCTGCTGTCTCCTTCCCTTCCGTCAGTCCCCTCTCTGTCTGCTGTCTTCTTCCCTTCCGTCAGTCCCCTCTCTGTCTGCTGTCTCCTTCCCTTCCGTCAGTCCCTCTCTGTCTGCTGTCTCCTTCCCTTCCGTCAGTCCCCTCTCTGTCTGCTGTCTCCTTCCCTTCCGTCAGTCCCCTCTCTGTCTGCTGTCTCCTTACCTTCCGTCAGTCCCCTCTCTGTCTGCTGTCTCCTTCCCTTCCGTCAGTCCCCTCTCTGTCTGCTGTCTCCTTCCTTCCGTCAGTCCCTCTCTGTCTGCTGTCTTCTTCCCTTCCGTCAGTCCCTCTCTGTCTGCTGTCTCCTTCCCTTCCGTCAGTCCCCTCTCTGTCTGCTGTCTCCTTCCCTTCCGTCAGTCCCTCTCTGTCTGCTGTCTTCTTCCCTTCCGTCAGTCCCTCTCTGTCTGCTGTCTCCTTCCCTTCCGTCAGTCCCCTCTCTGTCTGCTGTCTCCTTCCCTTCCGTCAGTCCCTCTCTGTCTGCTGTCTCCTTCCTTCCGTCAGTCCCCTCTCTGTCTGCTGTCTCCTTACCTTCCGTCAGTCCCCTCTCTGTCTGCTGTCTCCTTCCCTTCCGTCAGTCCCCTCTCTGTCTGCTGTCTCCTTCCCTTCCGTCAGTCCCCTCTCTGTCTGCTGTCTTCTTCCCTTCCGTCAGTCCCCTCTCTGTCTGCTGTCTCCTTCCCTTCCGTCAGTCCCCTCTCTGTCTGTTGTCTCCTTACCTTCCGTCAGTCTCCTTTCTGTCTGCTGTCTCTTTACCCACTGGTATGCCACTTTCACTCCTCAACTTTTACTGGGCCGACCGTGTATACTCACCTAATTGTGGTTGCAGGGGTCGAGACTCAGCTAGTGTGTTTGTGTGTGTTTGCATGTGTGTGTGTGTACTCACCTAATTGTATTCGCCTAATTGTGGTTACAGGGGTCGAGTCATAGCTTCTGGCCCCCGCCTCTTTGCTGGTCGCTACTGGGTCACTCGCTCCTTGCTCTGTGAGATGTATCAAACCTCTTCTTAAAGCTATGAATGGATCCTGCCTCTACTACCTCACTTTCCATAATATTCCACTTCCTGACAACTCTGTGACTGAAGAAATACTTCCTAACATCTCTGTGACTCATTTGAGTCTTCAACTTCCAATTGTGACCACTTGTTGCTGTGTCCCATCTCTGAAACATCTTATATCTGTCCACTTTGTAGCTTCCTCTCAGTATTTTATATGTTGTTATCATGTCCTCCCTGTCCCTCCTGTCCTCCGGTGAAGTAAGGTCAGTTTCCTATAACCTCACCTTGTAGGGCATGTCCATTAGCTTCTGGACTAGCCTCGTTGCAAACCTTTCCACTTTCTCTAATTTCCTGACGTGCTTGTCCAGGTGTGGTTTCCAAACTGGTGCTGCATACTCTGACATAGGCTGACGTACACGGTGTACAGAGTCCTGAACGACTCCTTACTGAGATGTCGGAATGCTGTTCTTAGGTTTGCAAGTCGCCCATATGCTGCAGCAGTTATTTGGTTGAAGTGCGCTTCAGGAGATATGTTCTGTATTATACTCACTCCAAGATCCTTTTCTTTGAGTGAGGTTTGTAGTCTTTGGTCCCCTAGATTGTATTCTGTCTGCGGTCTTCTTTGCCCTTACCCGATCTTCATGACTGCATTTGGTGGGGTTGAACACCAGGAGCTAGTTGCTAGACAAGGCCTGTAGCCTGTCCAGATCCCTTTGTAGTCCTGCCTGGTCCTCCTCCGATTGAATTCTCTTCATCGTCTTCAAACAGAGACACTTCTGAGTCTATTCCTTCTGTCATGTCATTCACATATACCAGAAATAGCACCGGTCCTTGAACTGACCCCTGTAGAACCCTGCACGTAACAGGCGCCCACTCCGACACCTTTTCACGTACCATGACTCGCTGTTGCCTTCCTGTGAGGTATTCTCTGATCCATTGCAGTGCCTCTCTTGTTATGCGTGCCTTATCCTCTAGCTTTTGCACTAATCTATTGTGTGGAACTGTGTGGAAAGCCTTCTTGCAGTCCAAGAAAATGCAGTCTGCCCACCTCTATCTTTCTTGCCTTACTTATGTTACCTTGTCGTAAAACTCCAGTAGGTTTGTGACACAGGATTTTCCTTCCCTGGAACCGTGCTAGTTGTTGTGTATAAGCTTGTTCCTTTCTAGGTGCTCCACCACTCTCCTTCTGATAATCTTTTCCATGACTTTGCATACTATACAGGTCAGAGACACTAGTCTGTAGTTTAATGCCTCATGTCTATGACATTTCTTTAAAGTTGAGACTACATTTGCAGCTTTCCACACCTCAGGTAGTTGCCCAGTTTCAATGGATGTGTTGAAGATTGTTGTTAGTGGCACACACAGCGTCTCTGCTCCCTCTCTAAGGCCCCACACAGAGATGTCCGGTCCCACCACCTTTGAGGTATCTAGTTCACTTAGCAGCGTCTTTACCTCCTCCTCGGTTGTGTGTATTTCGTCCAGCACGTGTTGGTGTACCCCACTATTCCGGCTTTCTGGAGTCCTTGTCTCCACTGTAAATACTTCTTTAAATCTCATGTTGGGCTCCTCACATACTTCTCGGTCGTTTCTTGTAAACTCTCCTACTTCCTTCCTCAGCCTGATTACCTGGTCCTTGACTGTTGTTTTCCCCCTGATGTGGCTATATAACAGGTTTTGGATAGACTTGGCTTTCAGTGCTATGTCGTTTTCGTATTGCTGCTGGGCTTCCCTCCTTATCTGTGCATATTCGTTTCTGGCTCTTCGACTAATTTCTTTATTTTTTTTTTGGTCCTTAGTCTTCTGTATTTTTTCGATTCTCTAGCGGACTTAGTTTTTGCCTCTCTACACCTTTGGGTGAACCAAGAGCTCGTTCTGGTCTGGAAATTCCTCATGCCTGTGTAGTCCCCCTTTTGTATTTTGGCTTCTCCCATCCTACTCCTGCTTCCCTCTCCTCTTGTAACTCTACAACGTATTCGAAACTCAGAATCACTTGATCACTAGCTCCGAGGGGCTTTTCGTATCTGATGTGTGTGTGTGTCTGTGTACTCATGTATATGCGATTACAGGAATCGATTAACATCTCTTGGCTCATGTACTCACTTCTAAATGGTTACAAGGGTCGAGTAATAGCTACTGTTCCTGGAGTTTGTGTAAGTACTCATCTGTTTATAGTTGCAGGAGTCGAGACTCTAGCTCCAGGTATCACCTATCCTCTGGCCACAACTGGTGTCACTCTTGGCGGTGCGAGTCCTAACATACGTATTTTAAAAAATATATTTCGATCCTTCCTCTACCATTTCACTGAATATGTCATTCCACTTCCTGACTAAAGCTAAGCTAGTTCCTGACATCCTCAATTCCATATACTCAGTTATGTGGTGTTGAGGCATCGATGTTAATGTGGCTGACAAATCCCTTAAACTTGCATTGAATATTTTATTATTCCTAATTAATATTTTTTTTCTCTCTCTCTCTTTCTTTCACTAATTAAGTGGCAGTTTTATATTATATAGACCTAGACCTAAGGGGGTTCCACGGGGAGGGGGGCCTAAGTCCGAGAGACAGAGCTTGGCCCTCTTCCTTGTGACAACATTTGTCTATTTGTGTTCTTTAACTGATGTTTGCACAATAAAAATTAAGGAAAATATATCAGAAAAATATGACTGTTGGTAAAGAAAATATGTCCTCTCACTGCTCTCAGAGTAATGTTGTGACAGATGTGAGTAACAACAGAGTTAACAGAAGTCTCTCAGTCTATTCTGGGTAAAGTGAGGTGTAACGCAGTGCTCTCACACCTCATATGCTTTGTCCGTCTCCTAAATTCCTCCCCACACAACCTTACGAGGTGTTTAAATGACAAATATATTTGAGCTCCGACACAGAGAAGTCTGTGACCCTGAAAGTTTTAGAGCAGAGAGGACACGTGAGTTACATTGAGAGACCGTCAGAGAACATATTAGGTAGAAAGAGAAAGCCACGAGAGAAAAAAGAGAAAAGAGTGAGTGGCATAGAGAGGTCAATGTTAAGCATCATTTATAAGAATGAAGGTCGTACAAACGAGATGATCGACAAGCTTGTTCCAGTTTTCCTTGCAGTGGGCAGTAGTGATTGTTCCATGTGTCACCGACGACATCCCTCTGACGTATTATGACAGTTTAGAAGAAGAGTCGTATGTGTCACCGACGACATCCCTCTGACGTATTATGACAGTTTAGAAGAAGAGTCGTACTCGCTGGGGCTAGCAAGGCGACCCTGGGGCTTGCAAGGTAACCCTGGGGCTAGCAAGGCAATCCTGGGTCTTGCAAGGTAACCCTGGGGCTAGCAAGGCAATCCTGGGGCTTGCAAGGTAACCCTGGGGCTAGCAAGGCAATCCTGGGTCTTGCAAGGTAACCCTGGGGCTAGCAAGGCAATCCTGGGTCTTGCATGGTAACCCTGGGGCTAGCAAGGCAATCCTGGGACTTGCAAGGTAACCCTGGGGCTAGCAAGGCAATCCTGGGGCTTGCAAGGTAACCCTGGGGCTAGCAAGACAACCCTGGGGCTTGCAAGGTAACCCTGGGGCTTGCAAGGTAACCCTGGGGCTTGCAAGGTAACCCTGGGGCTAGCAAGGTAACCCTGGGGCTAGCAAGGCAACGCTGGGGCTAGCAAGGAAACGCTGGGGCTAGCAAGGCAACGCTGGGGCTAGCAAGGAAACGCTGGGGCTAGCAAGGCAACGCTGGGGCTAGCAAGGCAACGCTGGGGCTAGCAAGGCAACGCTGGGGCTAGCAAGGCAACGCTGGGGCTAGCAAGGCAACGCTGTGGCTAGCAAGGCAACGTTGGGGCTAGCAAAGCAACCCTGGGGCTAGCAAGGCAACGCTGGGGCTAGCAAGGTAACCCTGGGGCTAGCAAGGCAACCCTGGGGCTAGCAAGGTAACCCTGGGGCTAGCAAGGCAACGCTGGGACGCCTTAGTTATCTCGGCTTACAGAAAAAAATTCTCAGTTACACACTGTCGCTTTAATTAAGGATCAATATGTTGAATATGACGGTGTTGAGGAGACACTGCTCAGTCCTTATGATCTCATTCCCGAGACTTACCAGCAAGAGCCTCGTAAGTATCGTCGTAACTCTGGAATATCATATGTAGATTTTGCCAGAGCGAAACAAACTCAACTAATTTGATGGTGTCAAGCTAAGATAGAAAAGGGAATGATTATTATACATTATTTCAACTCATCCTTTTCGAAGAATATTGTTCATGCATATCCTCCGAAGAATGCGCCATTTATATGAATTTTCTTATGATGACTTTCAGAGCTAGATGAAGCAGCCGACCGTCATGAGGTGCCACAAAAAGTAGCTACAACCCATTCAACACCTCTTGTTAAGCAACACAACTGACAGGAAAGATCGACGACATCACCTCACCCTCAGCACACATCACCTCACCCTCAGCACACATCACTTCACCCTCAGCACACATCACTTCACCCTCAGCACACATCACCTCACCCTCAGTACTTGTGGGAACAACTGCTATAGCGTACTCGCTTTACACTGCCGCTAAAAACGACGTACTAAGGATCGGTGTTCCAAGGAAGAGTGACACTAGTACAGGACGAGCGACACAGGTGATGACTTCGAAGACCAGCAGGAACAGTCTACTCACCACCAGCAGGAACAGTCTACTCACCAGCAGGAACAGTCTACTCACCAGCAGGAGCAGTCACCACAGAGTTAAGAACCGTTCATGTTGATGTCAGCGAGCGGGGAGTAGATGTGGTCATGCGACCATACATTAAGTATGTTGTTACAGCACAAACCTCAAAGAAACATCAACTGGTAATTTCCACTATCGAAAAAGAGGCGTTGGGTTTGGTTCTTGCGTTGGAGAAATTTGAGATGTATGTGGGCACTTCAACACTCCCCATCCAGGCATATAGTGACAACCAATGAAGAATAAAAAACCTCGCCTCATACGCTGGTTCTGCACACCGAGGCAGGGTGACCCAAAAAGAAAGTATCCCTTCACAAAATGTTACCCTGCTGACACTCCAACAGCTCGTCAGGTCCCAAAAACCATTCGTCTCCATTCACTCCTATCTAACACGCTCACACATGCTTGCTGGAAGTCCAAGCCCCTCGCCCACAAAACCTCCATTACCCCCTCCCTCCAACCTTTTCGAGGACGACCCCTACCCCCACCTTCCTTCCCCTACAGATTTATACGCTCTCCAAGTCATTCTACTTTGATCCATTCTCTCTAAATGACCAAACCACCTCAACAACCCCTCTTCAGCCCTCTGACAAATACTTTTAGTACCTCCACACCTTCTCCTAATTTCCACATTCCGAATTTTCTGCATAACATTTACACCACACATTGCCCTTAAACAGGACATCTCCACTGCCTCCAGCCTCCTCCTCGCTGCAGCATTTACAAGTGATCAATAATATTACCGTCAGACTCGCTATTGATCAATCATATTCCCGTCACACTCGCTAATGATCAATTATTTTCCCGTCACACTCGCTAGTGGTCAATCATATTCCCGTCACACTCGCTAGTGGTCAATCATATTCCCGTCACACTCGCTATTGATCAATCATATTCCCGTCACACTCGCTAATGATCAATTATATTCCCGTCACACTCGCTAATGATCAATTATATTCCCGTCACACTCGCTAGTGGTCAATCATATTCCCGTCACACTCGCTAGTGGTCAATCATATTCCCGTCACACTCGCTAGTGGTCAATCATATTCCCGTCACACTCGCTAGTGGTCAATCATATTCCCGTCACACTCGCTAGTGGTCAATCATATTCCCGTCACACTCGCTAGTGGTCAATCATATTCCCGTCACACTCGCTAACAACTGCACCAACGATACTCTCATAAATTAGAAGACAATATGCGTCCTGGTTTAGAATGCTGAATATATTTTACATTGAATATAAGCTCGCGTCACATACGTGTATCATCTCATTATGAGCTTTTATTTTCAAACTATTTTTTAATTAATAAATCTTATTGCTACCTATTTTTTTGCGCGTTGACACAATAGCTATTAACATAATGAAACGTTACTGTAATATGACTAAATTTGATATTTGTGCCTCAGTGATCAAACAATATTCTGATTGAATACTCACTTAACTGGAGATGGATTAACTTTAAATGAAGAATTATTGATTTTCTGATGAAACTTCTTCAAAGAAAATGTAATTTTTCAGATGATTTTACGATTTCAAAATCGCAATTTTTTTCATTATTATTAAATGCAAAGAAATAATCAACTGACAGAGGAAAATAATAAAAAAATAATAATAATTATTTTTATTATTATTCTTATAATAATAATAATAATAATAATAATAATAATAATAATAATAATAATAATAATAATAATAATAATAATAATAATAATAATAATAATAATAATAATAATAAATTTTAGGAGAATAAGTCTGGTGAGTATACCTGGTAGAGTTATTATTGAAAGAATAAAGAGTAAGACGGAGAGCAGGATAACAGATGAACAAGGAGGATTTAGGAAGGGTAGGGGGTGTGTAGACCAAGTGTTTGCAGTGAAACATATAGGTGAAGAGTATATAGATAAGGATAAAGAGGTTTTTGTGGCATTTATGAATTTGGAAAAGGCGTATGATAGGGTGGATAGGGGGGAATGTGGCAGATGTTGCAAATGCATGGAATAGGTTTTAGGTTATTGAAAGCAGTGAAGAGTCTTTACGAGGATAGTGAGGCTCAGGTTAGAGTATGTAGGCGAGAAGGAGATTATTTCCCATTAAAAGTAGGCCTTAGACAGGGATGTGTGATGTCACCATAGTTGTTCAATATATTTATAGATGGAGTTGTAAGAGAAGTGAATGCTTGGGTGTTGGCAAGAGGTGTGAGGTTAAAAGATAAATAATCTAACACAAAGTGGGAGTTGTCAGAGTTTCTCTTTGCTGATGACACTGTGCTTTTGGGGGATTCTGAAGAGAAGTTGCAGAGGTTGGTGGATAAGTTTGGTAGAGTTTGTAAAAGAAGGAAATTAAAAGTGAATGTAGGGAAGAGTAAGGTGACGAGGGTAACAAGAAAATAGATAACGGAAGATTGGATATTAGACTGGAGGGAGAGAGTATGGAGGAGGTGAATGTGTTCAGAATTCTGGGAGTGGATGTGTCAGCAGATGGGTCTATGAAAGATGAGCAAACAAAACCATTGTTCCCGAATATATATTTGTGTTCGGCGAGAACAGCGACGGCGAGGCGAAGGGAAACACCAGTGTGGACGGTCTGTGGGTCGAGATGTGTGCCAAGGCAAGAGTTGGGGACAGCCAAAATTAGATTCCTTGAATGAGGAGCTCTCATTTCTAGGAGGCTCGCTCAGTCCTTCCCCAACACACTCTCAAGCATTGTTGAGGTTATATTCTCCACTACTGAGCCATTCTAGAGTGACTTTTTTTAGTAGTTGGGGTTAGTAGGTCTGGTTGATGAACCTGTTAGATTATCCCAGAGCGTGGCTCCGTCAATGAACTTTCGGTCACGCAACCCCAACATTGTCAGTAACGTGTTCAGAGAGAATGGCTCCTACTAGTTCACTGAATGCCGCACATGAAGACAAGAAAGCATGTAGTGCAATCTGTGATGCCTCGCTAACACCAATACCTTCTAGTCTGACTAGAAATGTGGCTTGGTCTCACTGTCCGTCTTATAATAATAATATAATATATTTATTTTAACAAGTACATATACAAGGTATACAAGCCTAGCTGACATCAATGACATACTAATATATAGAAAGCCACTTGTTATGCTGAGCATTAGGTCACTTTTGTCCCGGGATGCGACCCACACCAGTCGACTAACACCCAGGTAACCATTTTACACTGATGGGTGAACATGGACAGCACAGGTGTCTTATGGAAACATGTCTTAATGTTTTCCAGCTGTACCGGAGATTCGAACTCCGGACCTCAGTGTGTGAGCTGCGTGCGCTAGCGATTGAGCTACAGGACACTAAGAGTAAGATCTTCTAGAGTAAGGTTGAGTACATTTGTGAGTATCAGCATTAGGAGACAACTAAGGAAATATGTTTGCCTCTTTATACTTAAGAACTTAAAGATAAGGAACAAGCATCGTTGGCGTCAAGATTGCATTTTCGCTGTTTTATCTTCTTCGAATCGTTAAGTTGGTCCTCGAGAATTGCGTCAATAGCATCAGTTTGAAGAGGTGTTCCAAGCAAGATGATATTTGTGGGGGAAATGACTGATTGGCTGATAAGATTTCACGTTGGTTGAGTACCATATCCTGTCCTCGAGTCATATTCCGAGACAGATTTGCTAGAAGGGACTCCTTAGTGCCAGCCAGTGTGCCATCATTCAAGAACCAGATGTTTAGCTCAGTGGTCACCCTGACAGTGATTTTCCTAGCTGCCATGCAGGAGTAAAATGGGGCGAGAGGATCCCCTTGCAGGACCACCTCCGATGAAGTGATTTCATGCTCCCTAAACAGGAGGATCGATTCCTTGCTGAGTCCAGGGAAATGTTATTGTACAGCTATTAATACCATGTCAATATTCAAGTTTCAGGTTAACTGCTTCATAATACCTGTTACTATCAGCTTCAAATTTACATTGTTTTTGTAATGTATATTTAATGAGAACAAGACTCCGATTCTTATTGCCACTCTGGTACAAATGTCCTTTTTATAAATGAAAAAAGGTCACAGGTTTCTGCGTTTTTCGGATCGATTTCAAGCTTTCAACGTAAGTATATTCAACTTAAAATAGGATAAACGTTGTCATTGGCACGAGTAAGTGTAAAGTTGCTAGAGGAATCCTTCTTCTGACTGCCATCAATGTTTCAACACTCACAACATCCCACGTACTGGAGGAGTTTCATTGATTACGGGCTATGCATTCTAATAATTGTGATGACTTAATACGATAACTTGTGAATACTTCTTTGTAATGATTTTAGACGTTTAACCATTTTGTATCTTTCCTGAAGGAAGGTTCGGATGCAGTTTGATAAAGATATTAAAATTAGGGTTAATGAATGTTCAGTCTATCAGAAACACTTAAAAATATTCTGAAATTAGTATAATTTTACTTCATCACATATTTTTATGTAATTTTTTTCAGTTGTGGATAAATTATTTTTGATCATACGCCAAACATCAAGTTCGGGAAATTAATGTTAATAATGTTTTTAATTATAATATATAAGAATGCAATGCTCTAGAACATTTTCTGTAGTCACCCTAATTAAATGGTTTAGAATTATTACAAAGTTGTACTGGGGTGAATTCCAGCACCTCAGCCTTTTAATCCTGTACCGGGCACTCCCTGGAAAATGATAATTTAGAAATGTATTTCATATGCGTGGATAGAGTAGCTCAATGTAAAGATAATGAGCCCATATAATTGAAATTCTAAAAATAACTTTTCGCACAATTGCCAATATTCGACGACCATTTTATAACGGTCCCGCCCGGTAAAGGGTGTCGAATTCTGAATGTTGCAAATTTGCAATTGTTAATAAAACACCAAATAAGTATTTTTCTATTTTATTATACTAATTGTCAATATCAAAAACATTAATGGAACTTGTTTCCAAATATTTTGTAAGTATAAAAAAATATAAAAATGAACCAAAGAGCAACATGGACACATTGCAAAGGGATAAAACTTCAAGTCCCATATTCCTGAATTTCCTGAGAAAGAACAATCATTTTAGATCACTAATTTCTACAATGAAATGCTATGAAGTAATTTCTTTCCTTCTTGATGCATAGATTTACTTTGCATATAGCACAGGAAAATGAGGATGTGACATGATTTTTCGTTTTTCTGCAATACTTGCATATAAATATCTTGATTTGCACTGGCCAGTGACCTAGCATTTTATCAAACCTATTGTTTTTGTAAAACCTCATCAGGTCTTTCTGCACATTGATACTGCACTAGAGATGGCAACAGGTCATCTGGTTCTGGATCTGAGTCACTTTCCTCCAAAATGCAGAGATATTTGGACTTCTCTTGGGAGGATTCACCATAGAACAATTTCTCATTGATCTGGAATGACAATAAGAATGTTCTGTACACACGCAGACCACTACAGAATTCATATATGCACTATAATTTTTTATATAAATATTTATTTACTGAAATTTAAAATGTGGCCCTGACGGGCAGGACCGTTTTTTCATGTTCCTTTTTTGTTGCACTTTTTTAAATTGCATGGTACACTCATATTATGCATATCTAACTCCTGATATATATCTCAAAATATGCCTAAACTATTCATTTACACACTGGACACAACAATAAGTACTTACCGACATTGTAGAGAGTATAATCACTGTATATATGAGTGGAAGGAGAGCAAAAATCCGGCTCTGGACGACGCAAAGCTAGAAGTGTTTACATTTTGGTCTCTCCACCAATGGGAAGCGAGCAGACGCCAGTCTCACTCAGCTGGAGCGACTCACAGAAGGCTTGTGATTGGTCAGAAACAGAGAACGGGAACTTAGATTCGCTGGGGGAGTAGGATGACACGCGCAAAAAAACATGTGTTAAGGACCTTTTTTTAAAGGTCCTGCCCTGTAAAGGGTTTAATTAAAGGTGATATTCTGCAGTTTGTGTCTTTAGGGTCACAGTGATCAATGGCTTCAGAGCTTTCAGAGAGTATTTACCTACATTTACGCGACATCACGATTCTTGTTTTTCCCATTTTCGTGCCATTGATTGAGAATTCCTCTTTTATAAGCTTATTTTTATAAACCATACCACGGGTGGGGTTAGAACCAGTGGTCAGAGAGTCTCAAAACTCCAGACCATCGCCCGTGGTATGGTTTGTTTGCAATCGTGTCATTACGATTTCGTGAGTCAAGTTAATTTTTTATAGTTGGTTAATATTACTAAGGTGAAGAATGATTCAGTATTGGCCTATGTAGGTTCCAATTTTCCACTGCTACTGACATAATGAGGACACTAGTTTCTGTGCTATGAATCAAGAATGGTGCTTCTTGCGCATGAATTCTAACAGTCAACGCTAAAATATCTTACTAAGAGGAGGATTCGACTCATTATTAGGTTGTCTATGAACTAATGTTATTTTAATATAATTGTGTTATATTATCGTCCATTTTGAGGCTCCAGACTAGTTTATGAAGTCAAATATTTACATTTATTTGATGGTTCGGTTACATATTTGCGCAGAGTTTGTGCTAATTTACCAACATGAAAAAAAACATAGGTTGTGTTGTTGTGTATGATATTTTAGAACGATAGGTGCTGCGTTATAGAGGTTTAAGGGCGATACCCACATTAAGAAAATTTTCATTAAAATTCCCAAAAGCATTTTCAGAAATTTATCTTAATTTAAACAATTCATTCACATTTAATTAAACATTTAATTTTTTTTTAGTAATTTTCCCCCCCGACTTACATATACTGCTAGGACGATCACAATGAACACTACGATAATGTTTATAATGAAAACACGTCAGTCTGTTTATTATCATTTCAGACTTCAGTGAAGACCTATGTATATTGCACTCCGCGTTTTGGGAATATCTTAATAAAATAAATATTGTAAGTGACATTATTATTTATTTGATAATATCCTAAAATGAATCAAATTTTCATAAAATCTTTAGTGTATTTTATATAAACTTAAAAGATAAAATGAAAATGTGTTCAGTACATAATCAAAATTGTAAAAATCTCAAAGAATATGACCATGTTAGGAGAATTTAATATGTATAAAAAAATTGTATATATTGATATGTATATACAAGCAGCCAAACAGCAAGATAAAATTGAGGGAAGTTGAGTTTTTATGTTAATATTAGCAAAGACGTGAATTATACTATTATTAGCAGAGACGTGAACTATGCTAATATTAGCACAGACGTGAATTATACTATTATTAGCAGAGACGTGAATTATTGGGATGGTACTGGTACTGAGGCGGGATGTTACTGGTACTGAGGTGGGATGGTACAGGTACTGAGGCGGGATGGTACTGAGGCGGGATGTTACTGGTACTGAGGTGGAAAGGTACTGGTACTGAGGCGGGATGGTACTGGTACTGAGGTGGGATGGTACTGGTACTGAGCCGGGATGGTACTGGTACTGAGGCGGGATGGTACTGGTACTGAGGCGGGATGGTACTGGTACTGAGGCGGGATGGTACTGGTACTGAGGCG
Organism: Cherax destructor; assembly: GCA_009830355.1. NCBI lineage: Eukaryota > Metazoa > Arthropoda > Malacostraca > Decapoda > Parastacidae > Cherax > Cherax destructor. Next base: position 10,713 of record WNWK01005528.1, on the reverse strand, counting down.
GGATGGTACTGGTACTGAGGCGGGATGGTACTGGTACTGAGGTGGGATGGTACTGGTACTGAGTCGGGATGGTACTGGTACTGAGGCGGGATGGTACTGGTACTGAGGTGGGATGGTACTGGTACTGAGGCGGGATGGTACTGGTACTGAGGCGGGATGGTACTGGTACTGAGGTGGGATGGTACTGGTACTGAGGCGGGATGGTACTGGTACTGAGGCGGGATGGTACTGGTACTGAGGGGATGGTACTGGTACTGAGGCGGGATGGTACTGGTACTGAGGCGGGATGGTACTGGTACTGAGGTGGATGGTACTGGTACTGAGGCGGGATGGTACTGGTACTGAGGCAGATGGTACTGGTACTGAGGCGGGATGGTACTGGTACTGAGGCGGGATGGTACTGGTACTGAGGCGGGATGGTACTGGTACTGAGGCGGGATGGTACTGGTACTGAGGTGGGATGGTACTGGTACTGAGGCGGGATGGTACTGGTACTGAGGGGATGGTACTAGTACTGAGGCGGGATGGTACTGGTACTGAGGCGGGATGGTACTGGTACTGAGGCTGGGATGGTACTGGTACTGAGGCGGATGGTACTGGTACTGAGGCGGATGGTACTGGTACTGAGCGGATGGTACTAGAGGCGGATGGTACTGGTACTGAGGGGATGGTACTGTACTGAGGTGGATGGTTGTACTGAGGGGATGGTATGGTACTGAGGGGATGTAGTACTGAGGCGGGATGTACTTGGTACTGAGGGATGGTACTGTCTGAGGGGGATGGATTACGAGGCGATGTACTATGAGTGGGATGGTACTGTACTGAGGTGGGATGGTATGGTACGAGGCGATGATGTACTGAGGTGGATGGTACTGGTACGAGGGGATGTACTAGTACAGGCGATTACTGTACTAGGATGTCTGTATGAGGCGATTACTGGTACTGAGTGATATGTGTATGAGGTAGATGTACTGACTAGGGGATGTTACTGGACTGAGTGGGATGTATGTACTAAGGTTTATGTATAATACTGAATGATCGATTACTAGTACTAGGCGATGTTACTATACTGAGGCAGATTACTGGTTGCAGATGTATTACTGACTGGATAACTAGTACTGAGGATGGTATGTATGAGCGATGGTACTGGAGGAAACTGAGGCAGGATGTATGGACTGAGATGTACTGTATAGCGAGATATATATAAGCGGTAACTGGTATAGGGAGGTATGTTGAGCTGATGCTGGTACTGAGGCGGATTATGGTACTGATTATTACTGAGCGTGACTAGCTATATTAGAGCGTGGATTTACTTACTATAGGGATGGTAGTAGTATAGGGGATGGTACTGGTACTGAGGCGGATGTACTGTACTGAAGGACTGGGGATGGTACTGGTACTGAGGGGGATGGTACTGAGGCGGATGTTACTGGTACTGAGTGGATGGTACTGGTACTGAGGGGGATGGTATGGTATGAGGCGGATGGTACTGGTACTGAGTGATGGTACTGGTACTGAGCCGGATGTACTGGTACTGAGGCGGATGGTACTGGTACTGAGGGATGGTACTGGTACTGAGGCGGGATGTACTGGTACTGAGGTGGATGGTACTGGTACTGAGGTGGATGTACTGGTACTGAGGCGGATGGTACTGGTACTGAGTGGGATGGGTATGGTAACTGAGCCGGGATGGTACTGGTACTAGAGATGGATTATGAGGATGGTTGGTACTGAGGGGATGGTACTGGTACTGAGGGGATGGTACTGGTACTGAGGCGGATGGTACTGGTACTGAGGCGGATGGTACTGGTACTGAGGTGGATGGTACTGGTACTGAGGCGGATGGTACTGGTACTGAGGCGGATGGTACTGGTACTGAGGGGGATGGTACTGGTACTGAGGCGGGATGGTACTGGTACTGAGGCGGATGGTACTGGTACTGAGGGGATGGTACTGGCGGGGATGGTACTGGTACTGAGGGGGATGGTACTGAGGCGGATGTACTGGTACTGAGGGGGATGGTACTGGTACTGAGGTGGGATGGTACTGGTACTGAGGCGGGATGGTACTGGTACTGAGGGGATGGTACTGGTACTGAGCGGGATGGTACTGGTACTGAGGCGGGATGGTACTGGTACTGAGGTGGGATGGTACTGGTACTGAGGCGGGATGGTACTGGTACTGGGATGGTACTGGTATGAGGTGGATGGACTGGTACTGAGGCGGGATGGTACTGGTACTGAGGTGGGATGGTACTAGTACTGAGGCGGGATGGTACTGGTACTGAGGGGATGGTACTGGTACTGAGGCGGGATGGTACTGGTACTGAGGCGGGATGGTACTGGTACTGAGGCGGGATGGTACTGGTACTGAGGTGGGATGGTACTGGTACTGAGGCGGGATGTTACTGTTACTGAGGCGGGATGGTACTGGTACTGAGGCGAGATTGTACTGGTACTGAGGCGGGATGGTACTGGTACTGAGGCGGGATGGTACTGGTACTGAGGCGGGATGGTACTAGTACTGAGGCGGGATGGTACTGGTACTGAGGCTGGATGGACTAGTATTGAGGTGGATGGAACTAGTACTGAGGCGGATGGTACTGGTACTGAGGCGGATGGTACTAGTACTGAGGCGGATGGTACTGGTACTGAGGTGGGATGGTACTGGACTGAGGCGGATGTTACTGGTACTGAGCGGATGGTACTGGTACTGAGGCGGATGGTACTGGTACTGAGGCGGATTGTACTGGTACTGAGGCGGATGGTACTGGTACTGAGGCGGATAGTACTGGTACGAGGCGGGATGGTACTGGTACTGAGGCGGATGGTACTAGTACTGAGGCGGATGGTACTGATACTGAGGCGGATGTATGGTACTGAGGTGGATGGTACTGGTACTGAGCCGGGATGGTACTGGTACTGAGGCGGGATGGTACTGGTACTGAGGTGGGATTGTACTGGTACTGAGCCGGGATGGTACTGGTACTGAGGCGGGATGGTACGAGTACTGAGGCGGGATGGTACTGGTACTGAGGCGGGATGTGAGACTCGAGACGTAGCCAGCTGTGAACTACTTGTCACATAGGAAAATATAAGGCCTAGGATAAACTATGATATGGCTTATTAACAAAGAGCCAAGATCTCCAGGATACTCCAAGTAATGGCATTCAGGTGAGGAGACCAGAGGTTAACTAATACCTGCTGGATGGAGGATACCATAGCAGTTTGTGACACGATTTGTAACTGGGAAAGTGAAATTTGATTACCCAGTGAATATTGGACGAAGATGACTAGCGAGTGATGGTGGTCATGAGACCAGTGTTATGATGGAGGATGAAATGGATGTGGTCACCCTGAGTGACTATGACAGTGATGGTGGTCATGAGACCAGTGTTATGAAGGGGGATGAGATGGATGTGGTCACCCTGAGTGACTATGAAAGTGATGGTGGTCATGAGACCAGTGTTATGATGGAGGATGAGATGGATGTGGTCACCCTGCGTGACTATGACAGTGATGGTGGTCATGAGACCAGTGTTATGATGGAGGATGAGATGGATGTGGTCACCCTGAGTGACTATGAAAGTGATGGTGGTCATGAGACCAGTGTTATGAGGGAAGATGAGATGGATGTGGTCACCCTGAGTGACTATGACAGTGATGGTGGTCATGAGACCAGTGTTTTGAAGGGGGATGAGATGGATGTGGTCACCCTGAGTGACCATGACAGTGATGGTGGTCATGAGACCAGTGTTATGATGGATGATGAGATGGATGTGGTCACCCTGAGTGACTATGACAATGATGGTGGTCATGAGACCAGTGTTATGAAGGGGGATGAGATGGATGTGGTCACCCTGAGTGACTATGACAGTGATAGGGATGATAGAAAGGGAATCCAATAACTGAGAAATAATGGAGAGATATTGATGGTACAAATAACACTGACATATAAAAATATTAGAAGTTTTTCATAAAAGTAAAGAAAAAAATGTATGAAAATAAAACTGCATTTGTGATTCCTGTTTAATATATTTATGAATGTGAAGGTGCAAATGAAGAAGGTTAATTTAAATACGTAGCACAGACTGAACTGCTGAACAACTGCTTATAAATCAAACACTATGTACAGTTTAAATGTTGTAATAATGTTGATAGAAACGTTGCCACAATAAAATGTGCTCACTACTTGTGTCCTTTTTACCTGACAGCTTATATGTTAAGTCACCGTCTTTATGATGGACACCAAAAAATTAGTTTAAAGGATCTTATCCTGAAACTCATGGCGATATTTTCCGAATGTCGTAGCTGAGCTAGCATAGTGAAACCTGCTTAACACAGTCCGTGTCCTCACTATCATAGCTGAGCTAGCATAGTGAAGCCTGCTTAACACAGTCCGTGTCCTCCCTATCATAGCTGAGCTAGCATAGTGAAGTGTAACATAGTCCTGTCCTCCTATCAAGCTGAGCTAGATGAAGCCGTAACATAGTCCTTCCTCCCTATCAAAGCTGAGCTAGCAGACAAATAGAGAAATTAAAACCTAACAAATCCCCAGGCCCTGATGAACTGTTTGCAAGAGTTTTAAAGGAATGTAAAGAGGAACTTAGCAAACCTTTGGCAAATCTTTTCAATGTATCACTACAAACTGGCATAGTGCCAGACAAGTGGAAAAGGGCCTATTTACAAGGCAGGTGACAGGTCTTTAGCTTCGAACTATAGACCAATAAGCCTTACCTCCATAGTTTGTAAATTTATGGAATCAATAATTGCCGAGGTAATTCGTAGCCATCTTGAAAGGCATAAATTGATTAATGAATCTCAACACGGTTTTACTAAGGGGCGTTCCTGTCTTACGAATTTACTAACATTTTTACTAAGGTGTTTGAGGAGGTAGATCATGGTAATGAATATGATATTGTGTATATGGACTTTAGTAAGGCTTTCGATAGAGTTCCACATCAGAGGCTATTGAGGAAACTTAAGGCACACGGAATAGGAGTAGAATTTTTTTCCTGGGTAGAGGCATGGTTGACATATAGGCGGCATAAACTGACCCCTGTGTCCCACAGGGGTCAGTTTTGGGCCCCCTGTTGTTTACAATTTATATAAACGACATAGATGAGGGAATAAATAGTAACATAAGCAAATTTGCTGATGACACAAAAATAGGCCGTCCAATTCATTCTAATGAGGACATTAGAGCACTCCAGGATGATTTGAATAGACTGATGCAGTGGTCGGAGAAGTGGCAGATGCAGTTTAATGTAGACAAAGTTCTAAATGTTGGGCAGGACAATAACCATGCCACATATAAACTGAATAATGTAGATCTTAATACTTGTGATTGCGAGAAGGATTTAGGAGTTCTGGTTAGCAGTAATCTGAAACCAAGACAACAGTGCATAAGTGTTCGCAATAAAGCTAACAGAATCCTTGGCTTCATATCAAGAAGTATAAACAATAGAAGTCCTCAGGTTGTTCTTCAACTCTATATATCTTTGGTTAGGCCTCATTTAGATTATGCTGCACAGTTCTGGTCACTGTATTATATAATGGATATAAATGCACTGGAAAACGTACAAAGGAGGATGACAAAGTTGATCCCATGTATCAGAAATCTTCCCTATTAGGATAGACTGAAGGCCTTGAATCTGCACTCTCTAGAAAGGCGTAGAATTAGGGGGGATATGATTGAGGTGTATAAATGGAAAACAGGAATAAATAAAGGGGATGTAAATAGCGTGCTGAAAATATCAGCCAAGACAGGACTCGCAGCAATGGTTTCAAGTTGGAAAAGTTCAGATTCAGGAAGGATATAGGAAAGTACTGGTTTGGTAATAGAGTTGTGGATGAGTGGAACAAACTCCCGAGTACCCTCATAGGGGCTGGGACGTTGTGTAGTTTTAAAAATAGGTTAGATAAATACATGAGTGGGTGTGGGTGTGTGTGAGTTGGACCTGACTAGCTTGTGCTACTAGGTCAGATGCCGAACTAATTCCTTAAGTGGAAGTGACCTGACTACCTGGAGTTTACCTGGAGAGGGTTAACTCCAGGTGGTCGGGTCAAAGCCGGGGAGTGATGGAACTGCCTCGCATGGGTCAGTAGGCCTGCTGCAGTGTTCCTTTTTTCTTATGTTCTTATGTTAACAAAGTCCGTGTCCTCTCTATTATAGCTGAGCTAGCATAGTGAAGCCTTCTTAACACAGTCCGTGTCCTCGCTATCATAGCTGAGCTTGCATAGTGAATCACGAAATCGTAATGACACGATTGCAAACAATGTTGACGGCTTTGAGGGGGACTTGAGCTAGAGTTCGTCACGACCATGCTAGCGGGAGATTCGTCTGTAAAAACTTGTATTTGTGGACACAGTGGTGCCTATGCTAACCTTCCTATGGTGTAGAAAAATACCTAGTTGGATGAATCTTATTGAAGCTAGCTGGCCCAGTGGCTTACGCGACGGTCTGGAGTTTTGAGACTCTCTGACTGCGGGCTCGAACCCCACCCGTGGTATGGTTTGGTTAGCATAGTGAAGCCTGCTTAACACAGTCCGTGTCCTCCCTATCAAAGCTGAGCTAGCATAATGAAGCCTGCTTAACACAGTCCGTGCCCTCCCTATCATAGCTGAGCTAGCATAGTGAAGCCTGCTTAACGAAGTCCGTGTCCTCACTATCATAGCTGAGCTAGCATAGTGAACCCTGCTTAACACAGTCCGTGTCCTTCCTATCATAGCTGAGCTAGCATAGTGAAGCCTGCTTAACGAAGTCCGTGTCCTCACTATCATAGCTGAGCTAGCATAGTGAACCCTGCTTAACACAGTCCGTGTCCTTCCTATCATAGCTGAGCTAGCATAGTGAAACCTGCTTAAAACACAGTCCGTGTCCTCCCTATCATAGCTGAGCTAGCATAGTGAAGTCTGCTTAACACAGTCCGTGTCCTCCCTATCATAGCTGAGCTAGCATAGTGAAGCCTGCTTAACAAAGTCCGTGTCCTCACTATCATAGCTGAGCTAGCATAGTAAAGCCTGCATAACAAAGTCCGTGTCCTCACTATCATAGCTGAGCTAGCATGGTAATGCCTGCTTAACAAAGTCCGTGTCTTCCTTCAAAAGTTCTACGTAGTTCTTCCCTGGTTCGTTTTCTAGTTCCTGGAAGTTGCCAACCGTAACCAGGACAGAATCTCAGAATCTCTCTAGTATTAATTAGCCATTACACACCGCGCAACACAGCAAATTTTTCCATTACTTATTAAAACCTGGATATATAATGTAAAAGGCCGGTATTCTCCAAGAGCGTTTACCTGAGACGCTTCTATGCTTGGAACAAGGGACATCAGTAACGATGTGGAACAATCTGAGCCTCGAATACCTCGATCTCTGGATATCTCCGGTTGAAGGCACTCATCCCTTCCCACTGCTGGCTCTTGGCAGAGTTGCCTCTGGAACGAGGACATAAGCGCTCCATCTGTCTCCTGGCTCAGTTGAGCAGAAGAGCCGTGCGCATCACCACTCAGGTTCTAGGATCCAAACTGCCGTTCCAGGAAATCAGGGACACGACATACCTGAAACAATGAACATGTGAGATATACGAACTTACTATTGATTGCTATACATAAAGTATAGAAACATTCTCCTTAATTATTATTATGAATGACAAGCTATTTCTTTAAAATTATACATTGCTAGTTATATCTCATATTATGTATTAAAATGCTATTAGTCATATTGGTGATATAGAGACTGCGGCATAGATAATTCGTAGAGAAATTCCGAGGCAGAATCAGTATTCAGCATAATCAAAGTAAACATGTCTTCAGGAGGCTGAAGTAACAGATAGATGACTAGAGGATAATAAAAAAAGACATTTCAAAAGGAAGCCTTTTTTTTATTCGAGGTTTCACCTACGTAAGCCTTCATCAAGTACTTGAAATAACAAAACAAACGACAAATATATAATGCAGAGAGGTGGAAGTCAGAGGAAGGTGAAGCATCTCACCTTCCCTGATCCCATCCTCTCTCTCACTGTGTATACCCACGTATTCTATAACCCCAGCCCACTACACTTGACATTCACAAGAAACCTAACTTCTAACACTGATCAACTCGGTTAAGAAACTTAGGAACTATTCCTAAACACTTCAGTAAGCTTAACTAACTAGAGAGATAACACATTCAAGAAGATCAAGAACATTATATTTATACTAAAGAAACAAAACCAAGCAGGTATTGTTTAATCTTCAAGAGGGATAACAGTAGGAACTCCACTATAACATTTGTCTAAGATCACTCGAATAAAGCATTGTAAAAAAAATCCTCAAGGGAGCCAAAAAAAAGTGGAACCTGTAAACAGAGTGAAAATTTGCTTATGCAATAAATCTACGAAATTCAATCTAAACATAACGAAAAAGTATATAACATTGATTTTAAGTAATATTAAACTAATACAAACTGATACCTGGAATAGATAGCACGATTAGGCTAAAACAAATTGTGTTATGATACATTAGGTTAAGTGAGGCTTCTAAGTTAGGTTTGGTCTAAAAACAGTTTTTTTACATCATTTTAAATGAAAAAATAAAATATCAATCTGTATTTTTTACTGGGGAGGGGGAAGGGAAAGTCCAATTTTTAATAGAGATCGACCAAATTAACTAGTTCCACGCATTAGACATTCACGATCATTCAAACATCCCAATCTAAAGGTTATATATATATATATATATATATATATATATATATATATATATATATATATATATATATATATATATATATATATATATGCAATAAGATCACAGTAAACAGGTGATATCACAATATGCAGAACAACCACGGTGAAAAAATAGTGAAATTCCAAGTGCTTTCGTGACTTCTCACATTATCAAGGAAATATAAAAATAAAAGGTTAACAGGAAGGCATATAAGAACGTGACTACACCTCGCTGTCTCCCCCCCCCCACAACACCTGACTTTTTATGATGATATAGGAAGGTGGTCAATGGTCCGTGAAACACAGCTTATATTCTACCCAAAAATTTGTCTAATGTACTTAAAATTCTTCCCAAATTTTAATATTTATAAATGAATCCAATTTATATAAACCAAAAGAATTATTCATATTATTTTCAAAACTACTTTTTATGAAACTTGATTCTATTATATTCCTGTCGACAATGGATTTGCCTGATATAATAAAAAGTAGTTTTGAAAATATTATGAATATTTCTTTTGGTTTATATAAATTGGATTCATTTATAATTAATAAACGTATCTGAGCCCCCACGTGGCTCCAGGTTTTCCCAGTCGATATCTTTGTGATTGAAGTCACCCACAATCAGTAGCTTTGCCCTGCCCACATGGGCCCTTCTGGCCACTTCAGTCAGTGTATCAACTATCTCTCTGTTACTGTCATCATATTCTTGTCTTGGCCTCCTCATGTTCTGTGGTGGGTTATACATCACTGCAATTGCCACCTAAGGGCCTCCAGTCTGAACTGTTCCCATTATTTATTCCCTTGCTTCTCCTCTGTCTCGTCTCTCCAACTCCTCATAATCCAAGTGATTTCTGATTAGAAGTACCACTCCTCCACCCCCCTTCCCTGTTCCCTCTGTCTTTCCTCAGGATCTGATATCCAGTTGGAAAGATGACATTTGTTATCACTCCTGTGAGCTTGGTTTCTGTGAGGGCTATGATGTCTGGTGACGCCTCTGTGATTCTTTCGTGCCACTTCTCCCACTTATTCGTTATACCATCAACGATGATGTACCATACCTTCAGTGTGCTTGTGTGTGTATTCTCGACTAATTGTACTCACCTATTTGTAGTTGCACGGGTCGATTCATAGCTCCTGTCCCCTCTCTCCCTGCTCTATGAGCTTAATCATACCTCATCTTAAAGCTATGTATGAATCCTGCCTCCACTACATCACACTCCAGATTATTTTAGTTCCTCACAACTCTGTGGATGAGGAAATACTTCCAAACATCCCTGTGGCTCATCTGAGTTTTCATCTTCCATTTGTGACCCCTTGTTGCTATGTCACATCTCTCAAACATTCTCTCCTGTCCACCCTGCCAATTCCTCTCAGTATTGTGTATGTTGTTGTCATGTCCCCCCTTTACCTCCTGTATTCCAGTGTTGTCAAGTTGAGTTCTCTTAACCTTTCCTCGTAGGACAAACCTGTCAGTTCCGTGACTAGTCTTGTTGCAAACCTTTGCACTTTTTCTAAATTCTTGACTTGTTTGACCAGGTGCGGGTTCCATACTGCAACCCGCACCTTAAAACAGAATCATTATATTTATTAACAGGTTACATATGCAAAATTTTGAATATTTTACGTTAAAACAGAAGCGTTATATTTATTAACAGGTTACATATGCAAAATTTTGAATATTTTACATAAAACAGAAGCTTTATATTTATTAACAGGTTACATACTCCAATATGGGTCTGAACGTAAACGGTGTAGTGTCGTGAATAACTCCTTTTCTTGGATGTCAAAATGCTATTCTCAGGTTTGCCAGGCACCCATATACTGCAGCAGTTATTTCGTTATGTGCGCCTCAGAGATGTGCTCTCTAAGATGCCTAGATGGGTGTGGGAGTGAGTGTGAGATGGTTGGAGCTGGTAAGGAAGAAATGGTTACCAACAGTGAAAGTGGCAGCCGCTTTAAGTGGCAAGTGGTTCACAATTCAGGAAGAAGGAAGATAAAGAAGGT